>SNQJ01S0187164.1:0-12305 GCA_010110895.2 Picea sitchensis | reverse complement strand
TTCAATAACCACTCACACAACCATATCAAAGATCAACACACCGATGTTTTGACGTGGTAAAACCCATACAGGGAAACATCCACGGCCCCAACCAACGTAGCTACTTGGAGCAGTTTATTAATGCAAAAGAAAAAGATTACAGATAGATTTTACAAGAGAGTTTCTCACAATTGGTCATTGAAAAATGACTCTCCATGCTCTTAAAATAGAGATCATGGACCAATCAGGTGTTAAGCCACAAATCAATGGCCGTTAAGATCGAGGAGAATATGAACTGTCATACCACTCTATGTCGGGAACATATCGTTACCGTCGGATTTCCTAACTACAAATGCATACTAATGCACACTAAGAAACACACTTTTATCTAACGACACATTATACCAAGTAGATCTTAACTATCTCCTAAGTGTCTAAATATCCTAACAGTTTTGCCTCTGTATTTGTATCTCTGGCATATATTACCGTCTATATAAATTTCATAATTGTAGTAGTATTAGATTTTGGATCAACCATAAGACAATCCTAGTGTCTTATTGGAAATCAGGCTTAGTTCAACCTTTTTTGGAAATCTACGTAATTTTGAATTCTCTTTTGTAACTCAATGGTCTTGACCACACCTTTATAATACAAAAATTTACTAGTTTCTGTAAAAAAAAATTACTAATCACTATTGCTCTTTGTGGATTGATACAACTTTATAATGTTGATCACATAAAAAACTAACTCGAGTATTAAGGGAGTTGTGAAATACACACCAAATCTAATCATTGTAGTAATTTCTTAAAACTTAGACAACTTATCTTAGTATCTTGAAGTGGTATTTGATTCCACCAATGTTATATCTTAACAATAATTGACGTTATGGGGTAGCAGGTGTGAGATGTCATCTTTAACCCAGGAGGAACAATTCAAGCAACTTATTCATGGAGTATGGGTATCTCTTCTAATAATTTGGCGGAGATGTATGGTTTATACCAAGGTCTGAAGATTGCTCAAGCAAAGAAAACACAAAAGGTAATAGTTTGTGGTGGTTCTCTCCTTCTCATCCATCAGATGATCAAAGGTATAAATTTGATGGACACCGAGATGACCTCAATCATATGCCGAATACGCCAATTAGCCACTAAATTATTACAACTGAGGTATTATCATGTCTTAAGAGACAACAATGTGGAAGCATGCAGACTGACAAACCAAGGAACTAAAAAAGTGTTTGGAACATTGGTTATTAATAATGAGGTTGCATGGGAGCCTTTACCTAAGGATGTGAAATGAACCTTGAGGTCTTAAAGGGTTTTCTTATATGCCCACATGTTTTGAAGAATGCAATCAAGAGTGAGGAGGGAATGATGCGACTTCCCACTGATATGATTCTAATCTAGCCCAATTCGTATCAACTTCAGAAATCTATGTGGAAGATGGGAAGGTGCACAAGTAGTATTTTTACTTTCAACTTGGGGTGAAATCTGCATACCATCTACATTTAGTTTTGGATAAAACAACCCCCAACCCAGGATCACTCTCAGTCGTGATCTAGGTCTTCTCGTAGCATTGTTTGAGAGGAAGGATATGGAATGAAAAGGGTCTGCGTTTAGGCTTACCTTGGGATTGAGTGTTGGGTTTGCAAGTGAAATAATACATAACCATCAAAGGGAAGAAATTCACCAAGGAGAATCACTACAGAGTTGGGAGAGTTTATTGTGACGTTGGAGGCTTAGCTAGCTAGTAATCATAATAATATTGATTAGAGCATGAGGGTTTTACTGGAGCAGACTAAAGAAGTATTATTCTTGGAGGATGAATTGGCTCCTCTTGAGCAGGTGGTAGTTTCTAGTCATCATGCCTCTTAGGGAAACTCAAGTTCCTTAGTGAAAGAAGAAAAAACGAATCCTTGTCTAAGTTCCAAGGGAGATAATGGGGCCAAAGTTGTAGATAATGAAGCCGGAAGTTCTCTAAACCACAAAGAAAAATTATTTATGTCAATGTATTTCAGCATAGTAAAATTTTTGGGGGTATTTTGTAAGTATTACAGTTATCAATGTAAGATTTTTGTAATCCATGCTAAGATCCCACTGAACTTAGCTAAAAATTTATATAGGGTGATATTATGTAATGTATTGGGCTACTCAACAATGTTTGTTTTGTATTTTCCATTGCCAACTTTCTAGCAGTGTTTTTAATATAAAATCCTCCAATTTCAATTAAAAAAAACAATAATTGATGTAATGTTACTCTTCTAGTGATTACAATCACATTAGCATATAAGTTTGCACTTCATTAAGCACACTAGGGTTACATAACTTAGTTTTATAGTAAAATTTACCTCTATAATATGAAAAACAATTATGGTCAATTGGGTGTACTAGCCCAAGTTGCTAAGAGAAAACTATTTCCTCCCCTGCATGGGTTTAAATCCCACTTTGTGACATGTTTATTATGTGTAAGTCGATTATTGGTGAGATGTTGACCTAACCTTGAGCCTTGAATAATCTAGTTTACCCTGGGCATCATCTGTAAATTGCCATGGATATTCCATTGGAATAGTTTGTCACAATAAATCTTACAAGTTTCTACAATCTATTATTACGCAGTGTTTTACTTAAGATTTAGATTAAATGTTACTTAATGCATAAAAATATTGAAATAATTGAAATTGAAATGAAAAAATCTAAGCAAATAACACACTATCCACACAATGAACACAAGATGTACCCTATGAAAACCCAATATAGGAAAAACCCAACTAGAAGATGTGGTCAATGCTCTTCTCTTTTCTTCTTAGTTATGAAATGAAAATACAAAGAAAGGGGTTCTCACTATGGAGTTTCCATGGACATTGTGGCCAATATGGCTACTACATGATCTTCTAATTCTTTTATTATGCTTCAATATCCCACTCCTAGATGCTTTGTTCAACTATGTAGCAATACACAATATAATAAGAATGGAACCCCTTCCTTTCCTAGCAACCTAGAATTTAACATAGCCTGATGGTTGTATAGGGTTAGTGTTAGGGATTTTGCATGCCTCAATACCTAATTAATGTTAGGGTTTGGGACCCTCTAGAATATTATTTAAATTCCACACATGAGTAGCTCCACATGTGTGAATAATGGAAGTCGACATGGCATCCACTCGGTACCATGGTGGTTATCAAGATAATGAAACTTGCGGGAGGCATAAATTTCACATGCAAACTCTAATTGAGGTGATCTTTATACCATTGGAAATCTCTCAAAATTTAGAATAGCTCTGAGAGGTTGGGAGATATGTTCATTAAGTTTTGATCCCAAAAACAATTGTTTAAGGCCCTAAACAAGCTCTGAAATTTTCTAGATCCCAAATCACAAAAGTGAGACATGCCCTTAGAATGGTTCCTACAAGCCAATAGCTCCAATTTTTCCACCCAAAAAATACCAAAATATCTGACAATTTATATAATGATCCATTACGAATCATAGCTCCTGTTGGCACCAAGGTTTGGGCAAGACCTCGCACGCGCCACAAGTTCTGCATGGTGCTCGTGCCACAAGTTCTGCATGGTGTGCGTGCCACAAGTTTTGTATTAAGCGCGCCACAAGTTCTACATGTCGTGTGTACTACAAGTTTTGTACCATGCACCACCAAGATTCATTGCATGTCAACCTATTTTCTACTGCACCTACACCAACTAGTTTTGCATTATGCATGCCACCATTTTTAAACTACACGCAAGGAATTGTAGAGAACAAATGCATAGCAAATCCTCAAAGATCAACGTAATGATTTGTTGACCCCTATATGTTTCTCTTCTCTCACTTTTACATACTTAGAAAATTTCTCGGTTTATCATGGTCCGATATGATTTTCCACAAGTTTTATGTGTTATGTAAAACACACCTTTCTTTTCCATGGTATACATATTGCACCATACTTGGTCGTTTTTCCATATCTTTGCAGGTTGGCGGACTCGTAGACTCATTTTCTTTTTTAATCCATTCTTCTTAGTCTGGCTGATAGATCTTAACCATTTTTCTCATATCAAGCCTTCATTATTACTATTGGGTGACACTTATCCATTTTATGACTCATGGCGAGTTCACAGGTTGGCAGACTCACGGGGTCGTATAAACATCTCTTCTAAACCTGAATCCCAACCATGACGTGCCCCTACTCTTTCACACTTCTCGAGATGCATTTAATGTTAATTCTATGGAATCAAGTGCTAATTGAATTTCTAAAAGGTCTTTATTAATGGCCTAATTCTCGAGGCAATCACATTTGATTTATATTAACTCTTGCACCAAAAAGAGAACTTAAGTAGTATTATCAAGAAATATTTTTATCAATATTCTAAACAATGTTACAAGGAGCTCGCCAACCTGGTTAAGATGGTTGATAGAAAACAACATTCATGTGGAGATAGCTTGAATTTGTTTGCCCAAAAATATCACAACTATCATTGGTTGAGGTCCTATTGATATTATGTAACTTTTCCAAACAGAGACAACAACAAAATTTGGACGTCAGTAATAACTCTTGTTGGGAGTGTGCCCAAAGTTTTTGACTGCAAAGAGATAGTCACTTGGCGTGTAGACAAGTTTGTTCAGAATCGTAGAACAATTCCATTACAAAATGATTCCTCTATCTCTTTGGCACCAACAATTTTCAAAACGTTGTTGAAATTACCAGAGCCAAATCTCACATATAAAGGAGATGAAGCTAGAATTTTTCTCAAGGGAAGAAATAATGGAATAGAGCTTCTGCAAGAATATTTGCAAGACCCTACAACAATGCCACAAGATTTATCTAGAATTAAGGTTAGTTCCTTGAAAGAACCATATCGAAAAGTTTCATGGATTTTTACTAGAATCACTGGTCAGGAGTCTACAATGACCATTCCTTGGTTGGCCCTGTATATTTTACATTTCACAGTCCATGAAAATGTTATCTTTAATTGGGAAAAAAATATATCTAATGAAGTCTCTGCACAACTAGTGAATTTCAAGAGAGAGAAGAAGTTCTACATGGCTTCTTATTTGATATTTTCCATTACATACTGTCACATTTTCAAAGTCTTGAGCATTGGAAAAAGGGTAAATTTCAAGGTTGACCCAGTAACCATGTGGTACCAAGCTCTGTGGAGACAAAAGGTTATTCATTATTTCTATTAAGTTTATAGTGATTTCATGTTAGCATTCAAGAAACTGGTTTTTAGAGAGAATACCTCAATATTGTCATTGGAAGCATCCGCTTTTCTAGATACAAAGGGGATTTTGGAAAATATTGGATGATTATAATATTATCAGAATTTTCTGTTCTCAGGGAAAACCCCTTTTCTCCCCTGTTATGTACCAGATAGATTATTTTTTAAAGAAGAAGCAAGAGAGTACAAGTTCTAGTTCCATGTTTTCTATGAAAAAAGGAAGAAATAGTTCATCCCTTTGGCATGGAAAGTTGGTGAAATTCTATTGAGGGGAATTGCTAAAATTGATGAATTTGCTTCCTATCTCGACCAATATAGTCTAAGATTTGCAGAAGAGATTAAGGTTTCAATCCTAATCACCTCTTTCACAATCATATGGTATTAGTTGGAATTAGTCCTGCATTGGCTAATACCATGACATTTGGAGAAGAAGAATGTGATAACCATGACCCTCCCATTCAAGATATTGAGAAAACATCTAGTGATATAGAAACTATTGTAAGTACCACATAACATTACAAGCGAAAGGGAAAACCATCAGGTGAAAGAAGTTCCCAATATCCTATTGTTTCTCATAAAAGTGGCCCACCCAAAGTAAATTCTCAGTCTGTTGCATCTCAACAAAGGAAATCCTCAACTAATAATTCAGATGATGGTGGCGAGAAAACCTGATCCGAAAAGATATTTTACACGACTATGGTTGAGTTATTATGCATGTATATATAAACCAATTAAGAAGCTTTAAGAATGAGGAATAAGATATGAGAATATATCACAGCCATAAATAAATATACAGATCTGAACAATAGCATGAAGAACAACAAACCATAACAAGAGAAGTGATAATAGAGTTCGACAATCTCACCTACGTGTCCGGGCCTTTATCTTAGTGGGTGAGGCTTCATTATTTCTGTTCAAAGCTCAATAAGTACATCACAATAGTGCCATAAGGCTACAAAAATGATCTGGTCTTGTTCTCCCAGATCTCTATAACCCAATAGAAGAAACGACACTCAAAACGAATGACCAGAGCTCCCATAAATGGCCCGCAAAGATGCACTCCTTAACAACTTCCCTGCATAAAAATGGCTTTGGCTTGGCTTTCCCTCAACATAGCTCTACTCTAAATCTCCTTCCATGGCATCGATAAGTTCTGGTTTATATAGATTTGGGGTTGGTTTTCATCTCCCAACTTCCCCACAAGATCTGGCCTAAAAAAGAGCCCAATATCCCCCAATAATGTGCAAAAATCTCCATTAACAGGCATACAATCAATAAAAATCCAAAACCATAGCTTAAAAACCCACTTTACAATAATTAAAATGGCTAAGCCCCCAAAATTAGCGTGCGCCCCCTCTAAAATCGGTCATATGGTTTAATAGGTGGCCAAGCACCATCCCATAGGGCTGTGCACTGGCCCCTTTACCGAATTCGAAGGTCACATGACATACTAATATGACCGCGCCCCTAAAACACGCATAAGCCATGGTCATAGCCCCCGGTGGAAGGGGAGCTGAGGGATGTCCTTATCAATCCAGGGATAGATTCCTGGATTGACAGTGAGCCATCGGAAAATCCAATTGGTGGACGGGGTTCATCGATATTTCCCGCAGCGTTGAAAGACGTTTCTCACTGCTTGAGATTCCTTTCAATCGAAGTGGGAAAGGAAGAAGAGGTGACAATATATAAGACCTCGTATATGGAGCACAGGTGCTACAAGTGCACACTTTGAGCTGGGGTTGTTACTGCAAGGTGGTGGAGTGCCCAAATGGTACACAATGGTCATATATGTAGCAAGCCCGTGGGCTGGGGCTTAGTCCCAACCCCCTTCCGCCACCATTCAACATATATTACACCGTATATATATTTAAGTGGGATGGTTTAAAAAAGTAACAGCTTTGGCACGTTGGCGTTCAGATCTTTCCCAAAGCTATAGCTCCTCCAACAGGTCACGAGTTCGAGTTTGAAACTCGTGAGCTCCAAATTATTTTTCAAACAACCAATGAGCTGACTAATGAACCGACCAATCGGTGCCATGTGGCAGCCCATGTCTGGGCCATGTGGCACTCCTCCATTTGCTGATTTCCATTGCCACGTGTTAGTTCGTGATTAGACCAACTCTTATGCCCAGTCAACAGTCGTACCTTTCCACTTGTTTGCCCGATCAACGTCTGTTCCTGCCATGTGGCACCTATACGAGCGTTCCACATGTCACCCTTCCAATGGTGACACATGTCACCTTCTGGCTGGTCCATGTCAGCTGTATGGATCCCACTGTGCCTTTTCCATGTGTCACACTACCACGTCAACATTGACTTTTTGACTATTGACCTGTTTGACTTTTTCCATGTTTGGCAAAATGATCAGAGTGTGATAACTCTTGCATACGACGTCTGTTTGAGGAAGTAAATATATGGTCGAAATCAATGCGACGAGCTGGTCGCAATGGAATTAGTTTCATTAAATTTTGAGAGCTTTCATTTTGAACATTTTCTAGACCTGGGAAGCCTCCTAGATCCGATTTTGGATCAAAAACCCTCCCCAAGGAAAATTGGAAAACCCTCACAAGTTGAAAGTAAAAAGAAAAAGAACCAGTTCCCAACAAGAGGAGGAAGAACACATACCTGAAAATGAAATTCCTCTTGAAGATATTGTTTTAGATGTTGATATCGAGAATATCCTATTTCCTGATGAAGAAGAGCGAGTACAAGAGAACACACAACTTGATGTTGAACTTGTCATCTAGAATGAAGTCTTCTTAGATGAAGAAACTTTCTCTGTACATAATGCATTGTTTGATAAAATCTTCCAAAAAATTAATTTTCGAAAGAAATTCAAAGAATAAAAAGGGAAAATCTCGTTCCACAATTGATCTTAGAGAAATACCCTTGTCTAAATTATCTTCAATTCACAAAGTTACAAGAGATGCATTATATGNTTTGATAAAATCTTCCAAAAAATTAATTTTCGAAAGAAATTCAAAGAATAAAAAGGGAAAATCTCGTTCCACAATTGATCTTAGAGAAATACCCTTGTCTAAATTATCTTCAATTCACAAAGTTACAAGAGATGCATTATATGTGTCCATATTTGATATGGAAGCATAAAATTTCAAGCTTAAAGAAAGAGTGAAAGAATTGGAAGCAACTTTGATGCCTCCACCTATATTAGCCACCCCCATTCCCATGGTCCAACTTGGTGGAATTTTTCAGAAAACCCCAGAATCAAGCTTAAGATTGAGGGGAGCTTCAAGTTTACTTATTTCTACCCGACATTTTGTTGAAGAAAACATAAAGAAAATAATGTCACTCATTTTAAATACATGGGATTTACCAAAAAAATTCTCTTTTCTTGGTGTCGGGATACAAAATACCAAGGAATATTTGAACATAGACATAACAAATTATGAAGGATTTCTCAAATATGGAGTTTCCATGTTCGCTACAAAGGTTTTGGCAATGACACAACAAAGGAGAAAAAACACAAATTTTCCTTCTCAAATTCATATAAAGCAATTAAAAGCATGTTGGATTCAAAGAATTAATATATTAAGGGGATTGTTAAGCGACCTTAATGACTTAACATGCAAAAAGACCGAGGCATATTCAAAATTGAATGGGTTAGATATTGCATGCACTACTCTTGAGGTATTAGATTCAAAGTTGATAGCAAATTCAATGCTACTGACTAGACAACAATTTGAGAAACATGTTGAGGCCTTGAAAATATTTTCAGTAGAGAAATTTGATAGTATGGTGGAATACACTAATGATGATACTAATAGTTGGTTCGTGGAATATACACATAGGGATGAAGATATTGAGATCACATTGCAAAATTTATCTATCGACTTTAGAGAAATAGAAAATGAATTATTTAATATCAAAGGCAAGCAAGAGGTGACCGTTTCTCCCCTAAGGGAATATATTAAATAATGGTTAAATAAGGCTTTAATCAAGATTACTGAGGATCCTACAGAAGCAGTTAATACCGGTCATATAACCGCAACAAACAAGGATACACAAGGCACATCAACAAGTAAATGAGGTCAAGAGAGATTCATCACAATAAGTCTAAATATCACATTTATTCTCAAAATTTTCTCTTTCTAGACTAGAAATCATCCAGTTATGTTTATTCTTTATTTGAAGAACATAACCAATTTTTGATCCTTTCTTTCTTCTTCTTTCCAAGTTAAGATTTTCTTTTTCCTTGATCCAATGACTCCATTCTCTTCTCTTCTTTTTATTTTATGGTTCATGGGAGCCCCAATCCCAGTCCTTTTGGACAAACACATTAATTTTCATCAGACTGTAAAGACTTTATTATTTTTGAGAAAATCTCAGAGAACTAATTCGAGGTTACTTTTGATTGTATCTTTGAATTCTAAGTATTTGAGGATAATATATTTGAAATTGACTCATCAAAATCTTCTTTTGATCCCAATGAAAAACTCTGTTAAAGTTCTCTGATATTTGGGCCTTTTATTTCCTTTCTATAAATGTGATCAAATTTATTTTATGAATGTGATGAATGTGAGATCTATTTTCATTTCTTATAATATATAATATGTATATATTATTTTTGTCCATTTTACATTTTATGAGTGAAGATTCCTGGTCCTTTTCTCATGAATTATTTTTGTGTGTTTATGAATTTTATTTTAATTGAGCAATAAAGATTTCAGAGTTTGCTTTATAACACTCTCCTACTTCTATATATTGTCCCAAAAGAATTTCAAGAATAATCTTTTAGAAAAATACAAAGAGGAGTACCACCTCTATAAAAATACAGAGGGATTAATATCCTCATGTGGTTTTTGTTTTGGTCTTAACAAACTTAAACATCAACATGATTGTAACTGTTTTTGTAATTGATCGATTGGTTGTGGTTGAGCTTGTTAGTGATATGGAAAGTTTGTTATGATTTCCATGCTTCTGTAGAGATATAAGGAACACATGTGAATATGTAAGGGTTAACTTCTTGTTCATTGTAATGATAGTGTTCATTGTAATGTTGGGTTTTTTGTAAATATGAGAGAGAAAGTAGATTGAAACCTAAATCTATGGTCTCTAGTTTAAGCTTAATGAGGCTCTGCGTAGGCTATGTCTCTCCCTATATTTGAATGCCTATATATGATTAATGAATGAAGGCATGATGCATGATGTTGAGGAAAATATACGAATTTAACTTACTCAAGCATTTTCGAATCTTGCTTGGCTAAGGCAAGATAGTCGGGAATATTACCCTATGTTTTATAGCCTCAAAATGTATTTCCCAGTCCATAAGTATTAATTACAAGGGCTTAGGCTGATTTTTTAAATGAAAATATTGTTGCAAAATATAATTTTTTGAACATATATAGATTGCAGAAAGTAAATGTGGAGATCAAAAGAAAAAGTAACCAAGTCACATATTAACACAAATGAGACATAATAACAATTGATTTATTTCATTCCAAGAAATCAAAAATATCTTTCTCTTTACAAAAATCCCTACGAGGGCATGGACCAAGGTCAAACTTAGATATCCCCGATGAAAACCATACAAAAGGACTCCGACAAGAAGTAAAAACTGAACTTTAAAATCTGGATAAGCTTGCCACAAACTGCTACCCACTTGACTCTGCACAATATCCTTTATCAATCATGAAACTCAATCCATAAGCAGACAAGTATACACAGACTATTAAAGATAGATCAACACCTCTGAAACAAGCATCTAAATGATATGGTTAATCTTTGAGCCTTGCTGTCTACAATAGGACCATGTTTTCAAAAAGAGAATCAGGCCTTTAATGAACCGAAGAATGAATGAAAAACTAAACTATCTCAATAAAACTCAAGATCAAACCTTAGTATTGCTTTTTCCTTCTATTCTCCCCTTGTTTTTCCTTCTCATTTGGATTTTATGCATTCCAAATTAGTTGAAGTAGTTCAACTACCTCATTTAGTTAAGTTAATAAAACTTAACTAATTTTAGTTAGGGGAAGTAACAATACTAATAATAATTGAGGGTCTTTATTAGACAATAACTAAGTAGGTGGGATGTAACACCCTGTTTCCCCCAGTCTGTAAAAATAACTATACTGGCCAAGTATTGTGGCAAACTTAGAAATGTGAATGTGTGATGTGAATGGACCTTGTGAAAAAGGTCGATGAATGTAAATATATATATATATATATATATATATTGCAGGACTACTGAGAGGGGAATGTGCTGAAAAAGAGACCACGATGGCTGAAGAAAGGTGGTGGAAGGCACCTGGAATGGTGGCATTAACTTCCACTGAAACCAATACCATATTTGGACTTCACTAGCCCGGAGAACCAAGAGCGGCTCGCTGGCCCCAAATTAAATCACTCACCAGGTTGGTAGGTAAATGACTCCTCATGAGTAATGAGGGATGGGGGTGAACCGCCCATCCATAGAGTCCTCAGACCTGACCACCGCGAGGAAGATCATGCCACACACAACCTCGTCGAAAAGAGAAAAGGCAGGAAGAGTGTGCGATCAAGGGGGCAGATGCGAGGGAAAGAGGAGGAGAGATCGAAAGAACTCTGGAAAAACTACAGAGTGAGTGATAGCATAGAAGAAGGAGAGTAACCTTCGTTCTCGGTCATTGGTGAATAGAGACTCAGTCTCGTAGCATCGTGGTCTCAGCTCGGGGGTGGCTAGTGGTAAATCCATTCGGAATCCCTGAGCCTATGGTTGGGTGGAAACGAGCACCCCTCTTAGCAGTTGCATCACCTGGTGTTTTTTTGATAAGTGTTATATCTTTTATGTTGAAATTTATATGCTGACATGTATGTTCATAGTCTGTGCAATTATGAATGGTTTCAGTATAAGATTGTCTGCATGGTGTTTTGATCAGAAATGATGGCTGCATGTTTTTATTGGAAAGACCATGTATGGCTTATGTTTATATATATATATATATATATATATGATGATGAACTAATACAAATTTTCAAGTCTTCTCTCGGGAGATTTGTTCCTGTGTTTGTCCTACCTGATGCCTTGGATAGATTTCCCCACGAAGGCACCCTTTTGAGACCACTCTCTTACCTTCGAGAAGACCTTCCAGTCTGGTCTTCAAAACCTGGTGTAAATTACC
>SNQJ01S0187163.1:10735-29240 GCA_010110895.2 Picea sitchensis | reverse complement strand
CTCCATTGGGGTACCTTTTTCGAAGATAGTCTAGTCGGTTTGAAAAAGGGGTAAACTAGCACTGACAAAACGTCTATTCAAAACCATTTTAACGAGTGTGATAAGGACAAGATCACTCGGCCATTTTTTCATTTTTAAGGAGTCTGAAAAAAGATTAACTATGGACTCCATCAGGAATGTTCTTCTGGACCAGTTTAACGAATGTGAAAGAATAAGGTCACTCGACGATCTTTTCAATTTTAGGGAGTCTGAAAAGAGCTTAACTATGGACTCCATGGGGGTTCCTTTTTTGTAAATTTAGTCCCTCGGGCCTGAAAAAGGGTTAAAATAATACCTGAGAGTACTCTTCTAGAGAAATGAAGTTCCATAGAGTATACCTTCGTTTGTACAGTTGACCGTCCAGACCGAAAAAGGGGTAAACTACCATCGGACAGACGTGACTTCAAATTTCAGTTTAATGAGCACGACAGGCCAAAATATCACTTGACAATCTTTTCATGTTCAGAGGGTCTAAAAAGGGCTTAAAAGAAGACCCATTATATATTTTGGGAGTCCTGAGGGTGAGGTCAAGAGCGAAAACGAATAATGCAAATGAGGCTCAAACTCGTAATCAGGAAAAACTACAAGGACTCCCGAGCCTACAGTGTTTAGAGACAGCATGGATACCATAATGCAACCAGGATCTACCTAGGGCATCCATGTTCCGGTAAGCTCTACCACCAAGTCACGACACTTCTAAAGCAGCTATGATGGTTCTGTGTCACAACCTGATGGGATTGATCCTATGGAAAAGAAAAAAGACAACGAGATACAAAAGTCAGGGTAGAAACCTAACCTATATGTTCAAGTTGATCCTCGATTTTTTTTCCACGGAACTCCTGAATCACTCTAAATGGTTTTTGGTTTAAAGAAAATGATAAGGGAGGCCAAAAAAGTGACAAAAAGAGGCCAAAAAGTCTATAAATAGAAGTTGGCATCTCATTATCACCATTGCTAATTTGGAAATTGACTCTGAAGCCAAAAGACCTCCTTTTTCAAAAGAAGTGATTCCGGGAGCTACAGTGGACGAAATGAACTTCTGTCTGGACCAAGTAAGTACAAACTCTCTTATATTTCATTTTAAGTCTTTATTTTTGCATTGGGTTTCATTTTTTCGGGGGGCATCGACCTTTAAAAGGTCGGCCCTAGGTCCACGCGGGTTGTCTCAGGACAAGCCGCGTGTACATTCTGGTAGAGTAAACTCTGCATGCGTGTACACGCGATTGTCACTATTACATCCCACGCAGACCCCCTTATTGAATGAAAAAGGATTAAAAAGAAAGGGTTAAACCTCCTCAACCTCGGTGTTTTGCAGGATGTATGTCCACTGGACAGAAAGAGAGCATGAAGAGGTTAGTGAGTTGGTCGAGGAAGACCCCAATCCTGTGGCGAATTTGATGCAATGTGGGTTACTCAAGTTTTTCCTATGTCCTTTTATGCAGGCACAACCTAGGCTACTGAATTCCTTGGTTGACTACTGGCATCCGGATGCAGAGGAATTCATGTTAGAGGGGCATTCACTGGTGCCCATGACCGAGGACATTTATTTTTTGACTGGCCTCTCTTGGAGAGGGGAACCAGTCAACTTCCAGACTTTTCCTTTGGGTCCACATAACATAGCATAATTGATAGGTCTATACTATGCGGATGATACAGACCACTCGAGCTCGCAGATGCCCATAAGAAATATCACTGACTTATTGCTACAGGTGATAGTATTGCTTATTGGGAAAAAGACTGGTTCTGCGGCTCTACATTAGGCGTCCTATGCACATATGAACTGTGCAGTCCAGTGCTTAAATGCACAAATGTTTGATTGGAGTACCACATTGCTTGAGTGTATGAAGAGGCAGTTGACAGATTGTTGTTTGCGGACACAGAGGAACTTCGGGTTCGAGACTATTCTTTGTTCTTTCTTTTTTGAGAGAGTTCTGAGTTTTAGTCCTCAAGTAGTGGTACGAGGACATCAGGCCTCTCTTCCTGCTGTGTGTAGATGGGCAGTATTACTTCCACGACAGGTTGGTGGAAGGACCAATGAGTCCTTCGATGATGACTTCTTTGCGTGGTTTTCTTGACAGATCCCGGTTATAGAGGATTACCCCTATTCCATGATTGATTTCTCGAGAGACCCTAAGATACCAGTACCTCTTGGTGAGGAGTGAGGGGAGATGGGTAAGTCTCCACCTTTGTAGTTTTTTTGTGTTTAAACATATGTAATTTTTATGTTGTTTTGTTATATATATATATTTTCTTTTTATAATAGAGTATTTGATGGATATGTGTTCATGGTGTACAGATGTGGGACCAGTGTGACCTGCTGACTATGTGAGGAACATGCATCATCCTCGGCCAGGGGCCGCACCTGCTGCCACAGGGGGGCCAGCAGTAGTAGGAGATCTTCTAGCCGGGGAGGCTGAGAGGGTATTGCGACAAGTTGAGCGAAACTTTACTGTGCTCACTCACACGGTCCCAATGGAAGATATTGAGGACCTACCACCATCTATACAGTCTCATGTAGTGGGGGCACCACAGACGTGGGTCCGGTTGTTTCAGCGTTTAGCCAACACTGTGGATCTGTATAACAGGGCCCACAGGCCCTGACTTTAGCTAGACATTTTTATGTGCCACAAGCACTACTTGTATATATGTTTTGAGGGCATAAGCCTTGTGACTCATTATTGGTCCTATTTTTGAGGCGCTTGCATCCATCTGTGTACTCTGGTTACTCTATCATATTATATATGTTTTTTTTTGTCTTTTATGTCTTATGGATCATGTGTGAAAAAAAAATGTATTTACATGTTTATGTGAATGTTCTTTCATATGTGTGCAAGATGCCAATCTAAAATTTGATTAGCTAGAGTATCTGTAACTTGGTTTAATCTCCTAGGAACATGAAAATATGTAATATAATCAAAGTTTCATTCTAAGAGACGTACCCTAAGGAATCGTCAGTGTAAAGTTGGATCATGAACCTAGTATACTCTGTTTAACTGAGACACAACCAATTGAGCGTCGAGATAGACCCGAAGATTAGAGATACCCAATGACAAAGCGTCATGAAGCAAATCAATAAATGCACTATACTCGGGGACATTATTTGTGGAGTCCCCTAATCATATACCTCCGGAAGGTAATAACTGGACTTGAGGTGTAAAGATTACCCAAGATGTGGAGGCAAGCCTCCGAGTGTATCGACTAGCACCATATGCATACCCAACGAACACCTCAGAATCACTTGACATCTGCCATAGTGATGAAAGATAACATCAACGACATGTCCATAATACTAAAAGAAACTAAAATGTAATAGTACAAAGACTATACATATGTTACAAAAATTTACCCACAGTGACCTACGTATGAGTAATACTTCTTAAGGTA
This sequence comes from Picea sitchensis, assembly GCA_010110895.2. Taxonomy (NCBI): domain Eukaryota; kingdom Viridiplantae; phylum Streptophyta; class Pinopsida; order Pinales; family Pinaceae; genus Picea; species Picea sitchensis. The sequence continues at coordinate 25,817 of SNQJ01S0187163.1, read as the reverse complement.
GAGCCCATTTCTAGGCTCCACCAAATAATTCCCTTCAACGTCAACCAGACAATAAGAGCCCTTTTTTAAAACCTCTTTTATGATAAAAGGTCTGAACCACATGGGTTTGAATTTTCCTGCCCCGAGGGGGTCCTTATCTTGGTCATAGACCAGGCCAAGGTCGCCTTCAGAGAAAATCCGAGGATGAATGAACCTATCATATTGACACTTGACCTTATGTTTGTGAGCCTCATTGGTCAGGGCCGCATCACGATGTTTCTCATTGAGCTGCTCAAGGTATACTAACCATTATTTAAGTGGAGAAGTGTTTGGCAATAACTGTACTGCCAACTTTAGAGATGAGATTTGACATTCAATAGGCAAGACTACCTCCAACCCGTAAACGAGTTGGAAAGGTGAGAAACCAGTTGCAGTATTAACAGATGTTCTATAAGCCCATAATGTCAAGTATAACATCAAATGCCAATTTGACTTGGCTGAGTTGATTGTTCACTGTAGAATGGTCTTAAGAGTTTTGTTCATAGCTTCCACCTGACCATTTGCTTGGGGGTAGTAAGGTGATGAATGTTCCTACTGTAACCCAAGCTTTGATGTTAACTCGATCATCATCTGGTTTTGAAAGTGACTGCCATGGTCAGTGACAATCTTCCTTGGGATGCCGAACCTTGCTATTATCTGGTTGAATAAAAGAGAGCTGCAGTCTCTCCATCATCTTTAAACGTTGGCATAGCTTCAACCCACTTTGTGAAGTAGTCTACAACTATGATGATATAGTGGTGCTCCCTTGCTGAAGGAGGGTTGCATGTAGTGTAATAAATCCCCCACTTGGTGAAGGGACTAACTATGATGACAAGAAACATGGGAGCGGGATGTGCCCTCATCTTCCGAGAGAAGATTTGGCATGGGTGGAACTTCTTGACCGATTTGATACAATCTTTGATAAGTGTCAGCCAGAAGTAACCTGCTTGTAGAATCTTTTGGGTTGTTGCCAACCCAGACAAATGACCACCACAAGCTCTGGTATGGAAATCATTAAGCATTATAACTTCTTCTTTGTGAGTGAGGCATTGGCGTAGGATGCAGTCTACACCTCTTCGATACAATGTATCATCGATTATGAGATAATTCTTAGCCTGATGGCGTATGCGTCGACAATCATCATGAGAAGAAATGGTGGGGCACTTCAATGTCTGGAGATAGATAAGTATATATCCGTACCAGGGATCTAAAGAGGTGATCAAAAACATATCTCCTCTGATAGGTGACTCTTTGGGCACAGGATCACCGGACTCAACCGGAAGTTCCGAAATACATTCTGCGAAGACCAGAGACTTTTTGGACTTCGCTGAAACAAAATCTAAGTCAAACTCCTGGAGGATGACTATCCATCTATTGATTTTTTCTCCTATTACCTGTTGTGTCAACATGTACTGAAATGGATTCACGACAACAATGACGGTGGTCTTGCGAAACAGAACATAATAATGGAACCGTTGCACAACATGGACTGCTGCCAACGCAAATTTTTTGATATGAGAATAATTGAGTTCTGGTCCTATGAGGCCTCGACTTAGGTAATAGATGACATATTCTAAGAACAAGTCATCTTCCTGAACTAATACCATGCCAATGGTTGACTCTGCTACAGCTAGATATAATAATAAATCCTTGTTATAGTTAGGTGGTGGGAGCAGAGGGGCAGTTGTGAGTGCATGTTTCAATGCAGCGAAAGAGCATTGAGAAGCATTGTCCCAATAGAAAGGAACGTCTTTCTTAAGTAAGTGCATAAAGCCCTTGTTTATCTCAGCATAGTTAGCGATAAAGCGTCTTAGAAAATTTGCCTTGCCCTGTAGACTCTGAAGTTGAAGGATTGTGCGTGGGGGGGGCAACTGAATTATTGACTAAACCTTGAGAGGATCGACCATGATCCCTATTGTTGACACTATGAAACCTAAAAATCATCCTGACGTTACGCAGAAGCTGCATTTGTTTGGATTCAAGCAAATCCGAAAGTAGCGACAACCTTCGAAGATAATTCGGAGGTGTGTGGGATGATCCGTTCTCTTGTGAGATCAAGATGCTATATCATCTAAATAGGCCTCGACTATATGATTGAGTTCATGGAAAGAAAAAGGCATGGCCTGCTGAAAGGTGGCTCCCACATTTTTGAGACCAAAAGGCATCTTACGATACGCGAATGTATCCCATGAACAGATGAATGTCATTTTGTGCTGGTCTTCGGGTTTAATTTGTATTTGATTATATCCCGAAAAATCGTCCATGAAAGAAAAGGCTTCGCAACCTGCAAATTCATCAATGATCTAGTCAATGAAAGGTGCGGGAAAATTATCTTTGGGATAGGCCTTGTTCAAATCACGGAAGTCGGTACATACACGAATCGTGATTTGTTTTTTATTGACTGGCATGGGGTTTGACACTCATTGGGTCAAATGGATAGGATAGATAAAACTGGCTTTTAGAAATTTCTCAACCTCAACCTTAATGGCTGCTGCTTTCTTGGGGTTAACTGGACGAAGCTTCTGCTGGACAGGCTTGGCATCTGGATATGTTGTGATTTCATGTTCAACTATTTTTGGATCGATGCCTGGAATTTCCTCGTAAAACTAGGCAAAAACGTCGCAAAATTCTTTAAAAAGATCTGTGTAGATTTGAATCTCTCCGGGGGAGCAGTCAGCTCCGACAAAAACATTCTCCACAATGCCAGGGTTTCGGGAGATATTGATCAGTAAGGTTTCAGTGATAGTTTCCATATTACCCTCAGCATAAACCTCATGTGTAGATAAGGGATTAATAGGACAAGACCGATCTCCTGTCATAGTCATGGTGAATTCTCCTACTTCGATTCAGCTTAACTATGGGAGGAAGTATGATCTGTGATGAAGATCTTCCCAGGGTTTGTCTGGAATAGTCATTACTTCAATTATTGCTTCGTCAGAGGGCAAGACCAAGTCTAACGAATCGACGTCAGTGAGAGAACCCTGAGCCCAAATAGGCTCTAGAATTGGATCGAACTCTTGTGCAGGAGTTGGATCTGTGTTGGTTGAAACTTGCTAGACTAAAGAGTATGCTACTTCAGCTGCAGACAAGGGAATGGACATGCCCGGGTGCGTGGTCGATGGGGAAGGAAGTATCCACGGATCATCAAAGTAAGTCATGCGGAACGACAAAACTTGAAAAATCTCAACCTTATTGTGATTGGATATAAACTTGATATCGCCTTAAGGGGGCAGGTAATCAAAGGTACCCATCAACGATGGGCACAAACCAACCCATATGTTGACTACACCCAGTTGAGGGTTATCAATCATCAGGACCGTGGATGCCCCCAATGAAGGGTCTGGTTTAGAGAAAGACAATTGATCGATGCTCACTATCCGGCCCTCATGTGGAAACAACAAGACCCAAAAAATTGTAGCAACCACAACTTGCATGGAATAAGTCCAAATCCTTCCTAACAAGAGGTTATAGTCGAGGGGAGCATTGACTACCTCTACTTCAACACACACGGTCTTCCCTCCTAACTACACGGGGAAATAAGGAACGATACCATGTGGTCAGAATGAACAACTGTCAAAAGCGGTGAGGAGAGTAGGTGACACAGACAAAACGGGCTGGCCAATGGCCTTCCAACATGCCAACGACATAACGCATGTCGAGGTGCCCTCATCAACCACCGCATGGAAGATATTCTGAGTAAAAGTTTTTGTGGGATAAGACACTACTATCTGAAACGCTACGTGGTAAGGCAGACAAGGTTTTAAGTCATTTGTATCCAACATGATTTTACCCAGATTACAAGCCTCGGTAGATCCTAAAGTGGTTAACAAGGATTTCCTCTCGGAAGGGCAGCTTTGGAGGACCTCCAAAGCAAACATCGCACAAGGGGTTTGTGATAAATCTTCCACCATAGAGTAGTTCTAGGAATCCCTTGCGTTTGGGTTATGAGAAGCCTTTTTGAATGCGCCTTTGGGAATGCATATCATTGTTTCTCCCAATGTCTTCTCAATCTGTAGAGGAAGAGATGGGAGTTCAACTTATTTACCCTTCTCAGAAGTTCTTGGTTTACTATAGTCATGCACTCTAGTCGATATAAAAGCACCATCCCTCACCATATATACGTTCGCGAATGCGGGGTTGTTCGCAGGTTGAGAGGGTCCTTGGCTGCCCCCTTCCGTGCTTGTAGAGGCCTGTGTTAGATTTTGCCCATGTTGGATGGGATTGGTTAACACAGTAGGTTGTCGCTGTGTCATAAACTTTTGGGCCTCTACAAGCCGGGGACAAAGGTGGGTCGGGTGATCTTCCGCACACAAATTGCATGGATACCTCGCCTTTCGTTTCTCAGTATTTCCCCCGCCAGCACTATCGGTGGGTTTCTTATCCTCCTTAACCTTCTTTCATTTTTTTTCTTTCCTTCAGGATGCTAGGTGGCCTTTGGATTAGTCGATTGCACTATGTGTACTTCCGACATTTTGGTAGGGGGAGCAGTCAAAGCAGTAGTTTGGCTGGCTGCTGTGTGTTGTATAAACAATTGTTGCAAATGAGTCATTAGTTTCTTGGCGGACTTTGTTTGTGCTGAACCAACAATACCATCAGCATGTGGTCCAGCTCTCTGTCTAGTTTTATCAAGTATTGAGCGTGGTGCATCTGGAAAGATCTCGTATAATAAATCGGACTGAGAATAGATTAGCTCAAGTTGTTGAGCTCTCATGATGGCGTCTTCTTCGGAAAATACTCCCGACATCACAATGTCTTTGGACAGATGTGGGACCAAAGACTTAAGAAACCACTCGAGAAGGAATGCTGGTGGGATTGGTACCTTAATTAAACTCTTTCGGTGTCTCCATTCTTGGATGTGATCAGAGATATGGTCCGCTTTTGTCTGTGAAAAATTGGCATGCAATTCTGTGCCAGCATCATATCTCACAGGTAACTGAAAATGGTTTAGGAAAGCCATGGCCAATTCATCGAAGGAAGAGTATCTTGAGCGGTCAATCTCGATGTACCATTTCGCGGCACTCCCAATGAGAGTATGTTGAAACAATCGCAACTATACGGAGTTGTCTTTCAATGAGTTAAATGAGCACCAAAGATGGAAGGTAGTCACATGATCTCCTGGATCTTCGTTAGGCTTGGCTTCAAACTTTGGGATGTTCGAAGGCAACTTTGTCGGCATAGGAGGCCAATGCAGAATGTGACAGATAGGGTCATTCAACAACCTTGTCAAGTCTCGCAAATGCAAAGTTGCCAAGAAGGGTTGTTTGGGTTGTTGGTGATAACCTGGGAAAAAGGGGCCTGGAGTTTGACTGGCACCAGGTTATCAGGAAAAGTTCGGCTACTGGCCCAGATTCTGGTAGAAACCATGGCCATGGCTAGCATATGGATTTTTCTTGTGAGGAGACATCATCGACTGATTTCCAAAATATGACATAGATGGTTGGGCATGCATTACATTCGAAGGACTTTGGGAAGGGTTGCCCCATGTCGGTCCCATGGGGATATGCATAGTACTTTGTCTGGGGTTCCATTGATTGTGGAAAGAATTACCCCAGATCGACATTCCGGATGAGGGAATGGATCCCTGTCAAGAATTCCAAGGCCCTAATGCGGAAGAAGTTCCTGGGTGTGCTCCCTATGCAGGAATAGTACCCTGCATAGGAATAGATTGTCCAAAACTGGGGTTTCCCCCAGTTAGGAAAGTAGTTGACGAGAAGGCGTTGTTACCAAACGCACTGAACAAAGAAGATGGTGTTGAACCTACCGGCATATTATGCGAAGGTGGTCCTTGACTCCCCGCTCCAAATAAACTATGGTGTGCAGTTGGCCCAATGGATTGTTGATGTGTGCGACCAAGGGAAGGGGATGAAGGAGGTATATGACCTCCCCCATAAGGGAAAGCATTAAAAGGAGCAGGAGTTCCCCCCATGTGACCTTGCAAAGGAGCGTTAGAGCTCCCTACCCCCGGACCTGAAGTCTGTGAAGTGGAGTAGGAAAGTACAGGACTTGTACCTGAACTAGGCATCTCGTATGAGAACGGAGGGCCTGTCACACTTGGTGTGAAAGGGGTTGTGGTTGCTGCCAGATATGGGATCAGACCATTGTACTATGTAGAGGCGACCGAGACCATGGTGGCTCGGATTGGTGACGGTGGGTTAGGAGGTGGAAATTCTCCTGTGGTGACAACTGTAGTGGGAATTGAAGAATTCTCATAAGGAGTAACATCATTTGTTTCCATTTCTGTGTGCGACACTGTATGGTACTCGTCAGGATGAATCGGTATGATGGTGGGTGCTGAAATATCAGTGGTGGAGGTTTCAACCAGACTAAAAGATTTTTCTCCAAGGTCTAAAATGGCCGATTCCTCTGGATGTGGGTCGGGCACAATTTCTTGTGACCTGGTCGGTTCAAAAGACCCTTGCTGGTCTAGCTTTCACCTTAGCGGTGGCGGGGGTGGCTCTAGTGTAACCGGTGGTAGGCTAAGAAGCCTTCATGACCGGCGGAGGTCATGATCCTCCACTGTGTGAGAAGATCAAAGAAACACTAGGGTAGTCTAACCGTTTGAAAGTAACACACACTAAAAAAGTCCCTATAAGATAAGACAGGCAAACACAAAATTAATTGGAAGAACAGTTACAACAACCAACACTAGAGAAACTTACCGGTGCAAGTGAAACTCGAAAATGGAAGCACCCTTTGGGTATACTCTGCAAAGCGTGGTATGATGTATGTCCTAGTTACCATGGTATACCCCCACAGTCACCTGTGTATGTCCCTAAAAAATATAGGCAACTAGGTTGCCAGCGCACAAACAGTCACCAGGCGGGTACAGTCGAAAGCGGGTAGACCACAATGAGCAGGGTATCAAGCCCAAAACCTGTCAAGGGTATCGAAAGCAAGTGGTTTGGAAGACAACTGAGGACCTCGAACGGATTCAATACCCACAAAGCCCCGTGGAAAATGCAATCGATGAAATCCCAAAACAAGCCCTCTATATGTGTTCCCCACTACGATTGGTCCAACTTTGGAGGGGTTATCTCCGCTACCTTTCTGCAGGTGACCTCATGTTTATCCCCTGTGTTAGAGGGGGATCCCAAATAAATTTCATGATACTGGACTTGGACACTCCCTAACTCAGACTCCAATGTTTGATTTTAATGGCCTTGAAGAGTTTCCTCTCCAACCTAATCCAAGGCCCTAATCCTGAACTAGTTGGTTAACCCTACAAACATAAAAGTCTAATAAATTTTAGATTTAACATTAATTTTATGTCTTGTCTTATGTCAAAGGGTATGAAAGTGAAACTGATGATGTTTAAAATATGAAAGTAAAAATGAATAAAAAGATGGAAACAAAAACCTTCACTTAATGCAAAATTTCAACAACTTTTCAATTCTTTTTATTTTATTTTCTAAGATCTTTTGAATCAGCAAACTTAAAGAAGGATTTCAATCAACTACGAGCTACTTACGATCTAAGTAAACTATCAAGAACTTAAAAAAAACAAAGGCTTTTCCCTGGTTACTAATGCAAAACCACACTTTTCAACCAAACAAGAAAATGAAAGAGATTTTTTTTTTTTTTATTTGAATGTTGACAAAGAAAAAAGGAAAAATATCAACAAGTAAAGAACCAAGAAAAATTCTAGCCTAATCGCAGATCGCAAAGAATCACTTCAAGAAATCACACACTAGCAACTTATAAAAGGACTCTCACACTTGTCTAAAAACCCTAATTTTGTTTTTTTTATGACAATTTTTAAATGAAAAAAAGCAAGCTAAGGCTAAGATCAACCCTAAGCTACTGACTGGTAGGACAGAGATTCAAAAACCTGAGAGGTATAACTCTTGTCAAGGGAAAGGATGACTGCCTTACCCTCAACAAAAACTATCCTTCACAAGCACACTACTAACAATCCAACAACAAGCATGTGCACGTGAGCTGTGTAGAGCCAGAGGGCGTGTACATGCGTGATGGCCTTATATAGGCCGTGTGTATCTCTAAAACTTTGAAACAAAGAAAAACAAACAATCCAAACCAGGAAGAGACCACTGATATTGAGAACCAGGATCTCTTGAAGGCTTAGACACTCTCTACCTTCACTTAATGCAAAATTTCAACAACTTTTCAATTATTTTTATTTTATTTTCTAAGATCTTTTGAATCAGCAAACTTAAAGAAGGATTTCAATCGACTACGAGCTACTTACGATCTAAGTAAACTATCAAGAACTTAAAAAAAACAAAGACTTTTCCCTGGTTACTAATGCAAAACCACACTTTTCAACCAAACAAGAAAATGAAAGAGATTTTTTTTTTTTATTTGAATGTTGACAAAGAAAAAAGGAAAAATATCAACAAGTAAAGAACCAAGAAAAATTCTAGCCTAATCGCAGATCGCAAAGAATCACTTCAAGAAATCACACACTAGCAACTTATAAAAGGACTCTCACACTTGTCTAAAAACCCTAATTTTTTTTTTTTTTATGACAATTTTTAAATGAAAAAAAGAAAGCTAAGGCTAAGATCAACCCTAAGCTACTGACTGGTAGGACATAGATTCAAAAACTTGAGAGGTATAACTCTTGTCAAGGGAAAGGATGACTGCCTTACCCTCAACAAAAACTATCCTGCACAAGCACACTTCTGACAATCCAACAACAAGCGTGTGCACGTGAGCTGTGTAGAGCCAGAGGGCGTGTACATGCGTGATGGACTTATATAGGCTGTGTGTATCTCTAAAACTTTGAAACAAAGAAAAACAGACAATCCAAACCAGGAAGAGACCACTGATATTGAGAACCAGGATCTCTTGAAGGCTTAGACACTCTCTTTAACAGAAAAAAGGAAAAACAATGTAAGGAAAAAATTCGTAAAAGAAACCAATCTGAGATAAGAGTGCAAACAACCAAGACTTAGACAGAGTTCCAAAAAACCCCTGAAAATGACTGATTTTGACAGGGAAGAGGATGACTGCCTCAAAATTTTTCTGGAATCTACATGCTACTATTACTTCTTCAACTAGTGTTTACACGTGGGCTGTAAGAGAGTAGGGCATAGGTACATGCGTGCAGACCTTATGCAGGCTGTGTGTACCTCTGTGGGTCTCGAAAAAACATAGTCAAGCAAATAACAGAGATAGCTGGTATGGAAGACCAGACTCTCTGCTAGCTCAGACTTTGCAGAAACTTCAAAAAACAGGAAAGAAACCAGTCTTTTAAAACTACCCAAAAATATTCCCAGGAACCCTAGAGACTTCCCCAGTATGGTCGCCAATTCTGTTGTGGTGGGAAATCCCCCTGTGGACTAGAAAATAGGGTTATATTATGCATGCAGATATGATCGAAAGAAACCTACTTTCTACCTTCGTCCCTAGACCTAATCCCCATTTCTTTTCAACAAATACATGGTTAGACCAACATACCTTGTTCCGGATGTTCGATGTCGATCCTTCTTTACGCTTGATCACTTGTTCGCATCTCTCCTCCCAAGGCTAACCTGCATAAAAAACAAACAAAAAAATACACATGCATTTTACCTACAGACTAATGGGTTATAGATTCAAACATATATCTACTAAACTATGAAGAACTCATATAGTGGGATGGGAAAATAATTTCTTTATTATTAACTTTAATGAATCAACTTACAATGTCGAGACCGACCACTGCTCCGTGAATCCTGATCCTGGGCTCCTCTTCAAATGTCCTCCAACTTCTTTGCTTTGTATCTCTTCTTGCACAAAGATGGCTAAAGGGTTGGGACAATGGGAATGTGCAATTGGGTAGAGTTCCTTTACTCTTATTCTCCTCTTCCAAATGGAACCCCTAACCCTTCTTTTATAGGCTAGAAGAAGCTAGGTATTTGGACGAACCCTCGGCCATGCATGGCCAGGAGTTTCAGTTAACTCACCCAAAGTTGTGCGTTTCGTCGGCAACTTTCCTTTTTTCATGCTTTTGTCCGTCCACGCAAGCTGTTTTAGGTCAGCTAGCATGTACACGCATGCAATAATGGAGTAGGGTGCATGGGCCCTTATAAAAGAGGTTTTTTAAAGAGTTTTTCAGTAGTGCTTTGGAAAAGAAGGGATCTGAGATGGCCTAATGCCAGGTAAGCATGTATGGTGCAAATTAGGGTTATAATAGTAAACCACAACATACGAAATGACATGCATAAATCAACTATAATCCTAGGTATGCTATATAAATGAAATTCTAACAAGCCAAGGCCAAGAGTCTACCTCATCCAGACGTTCGATGAAGACCATCATTGAGAACACAACTCAAAGATTTATACCTGCAACTTGTCCTCAACAACCAAGATACACAAGCATATGGTGATATATAGTGTTAGCATATAGATTAACATTCATGAAAAATATGCCCATGGAATAATAATTCAAATATTTGCAAGATATTAATTGGATGAGAAAACAATATTTCTATTAAAATAATCAACATAAGTATATATGTGAAAAACTTATGTACCAACACACATCAGAACCGAGAAACTAAGTCCCTCCAGCTGGGCCTCCACCACTTCAATCCTCCACCAAAGGAAATCTCATAGAAAGGAGACAATGAGGTTCTCCATCACAATTAAGGAAGAGCTTGGGGGATGAACAATGAGTTCAGACTTTCAAGGATAAAGGGATGCAGACTCAATATGAAGTGAAATTTCTCTAGAGTATATTTTCTCTCAAAAGTTGAATTATCTCCTCTTCCAAGGTGTGGATATGGCTCAATTTATATCCTTCAAGTGGAAATGAAGGGTCGAGTCGAAGAGTTTCTAGTATATGGAAGGTCAAGGATCATGGATTTGGTGACGTGACATGGAAACCCAGAATAATTTTTAATTTTTATCACCAAAACCGATGTACCCGAGCTGTAGTGGAGAAACCTGCATATATGCTTATTGTCTACCTGGTAGGGAGTATATATGTGAAATTTTTTTCTTTTTTGGCTATGGAATGTACAAAAGGGGACTTCAAGTCTACATAGGGAAATGGAAAGGCCATCCAAGCAATTTGCATGGGGTGAGGCAACATTTTCTATAATAGATTCCCCCTAATGTGTGAGGTCAGAAAAGTATTTGTGATGGATGAAATACATTATAATTCCCAGAAGTGGAGTAATGGAGACTCAGCTGGAAGTGATAGTTACTCTTGAGAATATTACAATCCACAATGACTTTGTACACATGGATTCCAATCTGAATTACACTGCAGATTCATGTGGAAATATACCAAATAGTTGTTCATGGCCATGAATAGGAAATACAAAGTAGACACATGCCATAGGTTGTCATAGTCATGAACAAGGCCTAGTGGAAACCAGTCTCAAAATCAATATGAAGAAATCTGTATACAATGGAGTACAATCTGATCTCCCGTGATCACTGAAGTCATATAGATACTGGTCCAATGAAAGACAACAAAAAAATATGAATGATGCTACTGCAAGATGGAGGTCTTCTACACTATCCATCGAAGGTGCAAGTCTACGTCATGTGAATAGAGGAGTTGATGTCAAACACAATGAGACTTCATTTGATTAATAGTCATTAAGGTATACTGTTAACAAACGTGAGACAACCTAACGATAATGAAAGTAGGTATTAAGGCACCAAGTACATTATTACAAGTGTGAATAAGGGTGTTGTGGTCGAACACTTGAAAAATCCATTGATCATGAGACATTGATGTATTTACAACTATTGATAGCGAGAGAACTTGCCACTAATGAATGCAAGCCTCTAGGTACTCATAGGAATCTAGGTCTCATTTCCAGAATAGATGAGATGAAGTCGATGTAAGGAGACCCATTGAAAAGAGAGCATTAGGGAATCTCTCATCAGTCATCATGAGGTACAAATAAATACCTTAATGATTAGGAGGAGCTTGGACCAATAGGATGTTCATGAACCAACGAACCTATGCATATTTCTCATGCACCAGATGCAATTAGTGAACGAAAAATACCCTTTGAATAACAACCAATAAGGAATACTATCGACAACGACAAGGAAACCACCATTAAGGTTAATGGCATCCAAGAAACTGCATGAATCCCAATCTGTGAATATATTTCTTACCTTCAAACACAAGGGAAACCCCCCAAGTCAACGAACAATGAGGAGATGTCGATTGCTAGGTTCAAGGTTACCTACCCATAATGAAAGTAGGGCCAGGGTGCACGGTAGGACTATAGATTCATGTGACTTTGAGACACACTAAGGGTATGGTCTCCATGCAAAGTCAAGAGTTCTGAGAAATGGCCGACACAGGCTTATATACTTCCTTTGAACAAGAGCATGAGACATATGGATAACTTAGGCAACATAGACTTTATGATGAAATTTCATGATGCATGATGAATCAATGAACTCTCCATAGGGATTGGAAGAATAATCAGTTGGAGGAGTAAACTCTAAGTAATGATCTCAGATTCCTAAGGTCATGCTAAACCCAAAATTTGGATGGCAGTGGACTCAAAAGTTTGTGCTCTATTCAAAGGTGACATGACTACTGCCACTATGAGATACTGTTCTTTTCCTGCCCATCTTTTTTTTGTTTTTTCATAGGAAAATAAATTCTATGATATAAGAGAGGAAACAAGTGTCACAAGTAAGAAACTAGCTCCAAACAATGGAACATACCTATTCTCAATGCACGGAAGTGCATGCGAGGCATGGACACTCGGGGGGATGTTTCCTCTTAGGGTATAGAGTGTAAAGTTGCAAAGGATATAAACATGGCTCTACTTGGTTGGTGATGAAAATTGTTGAGGTAAGAGGCTTATAACGAGAAAGAGGGAATCAACAATAGGCTCAATACTGCAAGCAAGATAATGGAATGCAATTACAAATTAACTCCAAAGAATGTTATTTTTTGTAGATTTAGTCCCCTAAGCCTGAAAAAGTATAAAATAATACCTAGGAGAACTCTTCTAGCCAATTTTGACTAGAGTGTTCCTTTTCTGAAATTAGTCTACTTGGTCCGAAAAAGGGTTAAACTTACAACAAATAGATTTCCTTTCAAATCCATTTAATGAGTGTGAAAGAGACAAGTTCACTCGACAATCTTTTCACCTTTTTAGAGAGTCAGAAAAGAGCTTAAAAAATACTTGGGGGGGCAGAGTCCCATAGGTGGAGGTCATAATGTTTGTGAGTAAGAATATGAGGTTTGAACGCAAAGTCATATCAAAACTATAAGGAACTCCCAGTCCTAAGGAATAACTTCTTCATGGGCACCAAATGGCACAAAGGTTCTAACTATGGCACCCATGTTTGGTAAGCCTCTACCACTTAATAATGACACTTCTAGTAGCGGTAAGAAGGTTTTGTGTCGCTAATAAATGGGTTCATATCTAAGGCATATGTATCATAGTCATAGGACAATGAAATAATGAAAAATGGAGTGACAACTTATCCTATATGCCGGTAAAATAAAATACCTACTGAAGTCACGAAAAAACACTATGACACTAGAAACCGCAAAAAATCCTAGACAAAACCACTAAAACCAACTTTTTCCATTGTACTATTAGTCCATAAGGTCAAAAAATCAGCCCAAACTATATGAAGTGGGTAAAAAAATTCTACTAATAGTAAAAATAGACCATTTTACCATAACATTTGATTTGTTTCACCCACATAGTGCATTTTGGGCCATTTCCCCCATGATATTCAAGTGTCGAATACGGGAGCTACGATCAACATAATTGACAACCGTATGGACCAAGCAAGTTCCCTTCCCCCTGTCTTCATTTTTAGTGTTTTAAAATTCAAATTTAGTCCTCATTTTTTGAGTTTTAGAGGGCGCAACATGTAAACTAGGGTGTACGCGGGTGATGGTTCATCGGGTTGCGTACACGGAGGCATGTATGTGGGAAAAGAAAATCCTTCCCGTGTATATGTTTCCCTACATGTGAGTGTTTCCGTACAATTCCGCAAACAACTTTTCTATAAATTTTAACTCAAAAAATGACTTTCCTTTGGCAGGATGGTGCTTGAATGGAGGGAGAGGGAGCATGAAGAGGTAGATGCAACAATGGAAAGGGATTCAGGGGACCAACTAGATTTAAAAATATGTGGCATTTATAAATTTTTGGCTCTCAAAGGAATGAGATCTCAAGTGAGGTTATTCTAGATGCTCATAAACTATTGGGATCTAGAGACATAGGCCTTCAATCTCGATGGGAAACCATAGAGGATTGAAGTGGATGACATATATTTCATCATAGGATTGTCTCCCGGGGGAAAGGTAGTGAATCTCAAGGTTCAAGGGGTTGGGGGTGGTATGCCCATGGAGGAATACATTGCCACCCATTGTGTTGCAGGCACATATAAAGTTATAGTGAGCCAAACCCCCATCAGGGAGATCAAGAACCTGTGTTTAAAGATCGTCGTACTTGTTCTTAGATGGATCTCAGGGTTAGCCTCATTGCACTAGGCCTCAAGGCCACTCATGTTCTACATGGTGGAGTGTTTATGACCCACTATTTATGCCTAGTGTACCTCACTGTTGACTAACATGAAGAGCCAGCTGATAGATTGCAAATAGGGAAGAAAGAGAAACTTTGGATTTGTATCTATTTTGTGTAGTTTTTTCTTTGAGAGGGTTCTAGGTTTGATCTCTAGAGTATAGATCATTCCACACAGACCGCGTGATCCAACCATGTCATGGTGGACCGATGTGATGAGGCGGTTGGGAGGTGGTAGGGTGCCAACCCCCTACAATGAAGAGTTATTTTTTTGGTGGCTTCGATAGGTTATAGCCATTGACAAATACTCTTACGGTGGGATCAAATACAGAGGGGATCCATATATTCCTTTTCCACCATGCTCCGCTTATGGTGATATTTGTAAGAATTTTTTTTTGTGTTTTTTCAAAAAGAATAAAAAACACAAACATTTTTGTATGGTATCAAGTATTAACAATTGCTTTGTTACACATATGTAGGTCCATGAAGACCATATGGATTCCCATGACAACGACAAAGGATCCAGGTAGATGAGCATGTAGGCTGATATGTAGAGAGAGTGTTGCAAAATGTGCAAGGGAAACTATC
>SNQJ01S0187163.1:0-10725 GCA_010110895.2 Picea sitchensis | reverse complement strand
ATATATGTTACAATGTGTACATGCATGAATTTTTTTTCTTTGCTTAGTTATGTGGCAAATTCCAATCTAAAACATAATTAGCATATGCATCAGATACATGATTAGAACTTCTAGGTATGTGATTATAAGTAAGAAAATCAAAGTATCGTTCCAAATGTTGTACCCACAGGAATCGTCAGAGTAGAGTAGGGTCTCACACACAGTAACTTCCATTTAATTGACATATGACTAACTGGGAGTCTAGGAGAACCTATAAATACCAAACACCATGTGAAATGGCATCGCACAAAATCTCTATAATGACATTATACTCAACCACATTATTCATTGATGACTCTAGACGAACGCCACTTGAAGACACCAGTTGACCCTCGGGTGAGTAAATGACCCAAGTGGTGGAAGCCATGTTCCATGTATGATGAATGGAACCATCTGCGAATCCTACGTAAACTGAAGAATCCGTTGACATCTTCCAACCAAGGGAAAACTTGATAAGCAAGTCGATGACACAAGGGAAAATATGTATATACACTAAGATACAGTAGTATACAAAGAGTCATGCCCAAGCTTGAGGGCTCAAGCATAATATATTTTAAGGTAGAGCCCATTTCTAGGATCATCTAGCATATTACCTTCATAATCCTCCAATTTATAGGATCCTTTCTCTAAAACACGTCGCATGATATAAGGACCATGCCACATGGGGTTGAACTTGCCTTCCCCCAACGATTCTTTGCCTTGGTCATACAAGAGGACCAAGTCACCCTCAACATACTGCCAAGGACAAAAAGACCTATCATACTGAACCTTAACACATCATTTATTCGCTTTGATAGCCGTAGAGGTATCTCGATGCTGCTCATCTAGACACTCTAGGTGCACAAGGTGTTCTTCAAGATCAGATGTGTTAGGTACGAGCTCAAGTGCTAGTTTGAGGGAAGGTATTTAACATTCAATCAAAAGGATCAAATCCACACCATGTACTAACTGAAAAGGATAAAAAATGATGGAAGTATTACCGAGGTTTGATATTCCCAAAGAGCAGGGTAAATCATTAGATGCAAGTCTGATTTACTCTCGCTGACAATTTTTTGCAAGATGGTCTTGAGAGATTTATTTACCGGCTCTACTTTTCCATTTTCCTAGAGATATTAAGGGGAAGAATGACCATGCTTAAACCCTAGTTTTGATGCTAACTCCTTCATCATTTCATTCTGAAAGTGACTGCCATGATCAATGACAATCTCCTTTGGGATTCTGAATCGGGCTATAATTTGGTTGAATACGAAGAATGATGTCGTATTACCATTATATTTAATGGTAGGCATGGCCTCTTCCCATTTAGTGAAGTAATCCACAACCACAATTATATGTTGAGGACCCCTATCTGAAGCTGGGTTATAGTCCATAAAATATACCCCCAGTTGGTGAAGGGACCAACGATGATGACTGGTGAAGAGGGGATGTATACGAGTACATTTTCCGAGAAAACACCTGGCAAGGTGACACTTCTTGTCTATTTCAACACGATATTTAAAAATTGATGGCCAAAAATAATTGGATCACAATTTTTTTTTGGGTTGTTGCAAGCCCAGATAGATGACCACCACAAGCCCCACTATGACAGTCATTCAGAACCGACTCAGCTTCCTTGTGAGTCAAGAAACGATGAAAAATATTATCTACTCCTCGACGATACAAAGTGTCACTGATGATAAGGTATTTTTAATCTTGATGACATATACGTCGTCGGTCGTCTCTCGACAGATGTTGGGATAGCTTCAAGGTTTTAAGATAAACTAGATTGTCTCCATACTAGGGGTCCAAAGATGAGATATGGAAAATATGCTCATCTTTGAACGTATCATCATGAATAATGTCCTCATCTAGTCGAGGGAAGTCTAATATCAACTCGACAAAAAATAGATATTTCTTAGACTTCGCCGAAGAAAAATCGAGATCAAATTCTTGCAAAATAACAATCCACTTATTGTATTTTCCCCTTATGATATGCCTGGAAAAGACGTATTGAAATGGAATGATATATGAAACTACGATAGTTTTGAAAAGTAATATATAATGTCATAATCTTTGAACTTCATGTATGACGACCAAGGCTAGTAGAGTACTTAAGTTTAGGATCGACTAAATTTAGACTGAGATAATAGATAATGTGCTCATGGAGCTCATCATCCTCTTGAACCATAACCATACCAACCATCCCTTCAGACGCAGTGATATAAAGAAAACAGTCTCTACTGTAGTCTGGAGTCTTCAATAGAGGCGCTTATTCCAAGGCTTTCTTAAGAGCATCGAAGGATTCCTGGGCTCACTCATTCCATATAAACAAAGTATCTTTCTTCAAAATATGCATGAAACCATTAGTTAAATTGGCATAGTTCACTATGAACTGATGAAAGAAGTTATCCTTCCCCTATAAACCCTGAAGTTGTCGAATATTGTACAGGGGAGGCAATAGAAGTATTGCCTCAACCTTCATAGGATTCACCATGATCCCATGCTCAGAGAATAAGAATCCTAAGAGATGGCTAGACCTAATACATAAGATACACTTGTGAGGGTTCAAACAGATGTGATAGTAATGACATCTCTCAAATACTAATCGAAGGTGAGTGCAATGATATACTCTCTTGTGAGAGTGAGCAATGAGATCGCTGAGGTAATCTTCAACAATATGTTTGAGATCATGAAAAGAAAATCTCATGGAGCGTTGGAAGGTTTCTCTGACATTTTTAAGGTTGAAAGGCATTTTTTGGTATGCAAAAGTACCCCAAGGAAAAATAAACACCGTCTTGTGTTAATCCTCGGGTTTGATTTGAAATTGATTATATTATGAAAATCCATCCATAAAAGAAAAGACTTTTCTTCCAGTGCACTCATCAAGAATCTAGTCAATGAAAGGAGTCAGGAAGTTGTCTTTAGGACAAGCCTTGTTCAGGTCTTGAAAATCCATACATACGCAGATGGTTCCTTGTTTCTTATTCATGGGAACAGGGTTGAAAACCCATTCGGTTAAGGGAACCAGGTAGATGAAACCAACATTAAGTATATTCTCTACCTCTGCATTAATAGCAGCGGCCTTCCTAGGATTAACAAATATAAGACACTTTCGAATAGGTCTAGCATCCGGGTAATCCTTGATCTCATGTTTGACAATGATGGGGTCGATCCCTAACATCTCTTTGTATGAACAAGTGAATACATCACAAAATTATTTGAACAGATCGATGTAGATCTGAATTTCTTCAAGCGAATAATCTGCATCGATATATACATTTTCAACTTTTCCAGGAACTCGAGAGATGTCGATCATGATGATAGGATAAATATTTTCCATATTTCATTCAGCATAAATACCATGCGTATCTAGAGGAACCATAGCATGGCCAACCATCTCACTTAAGGTAGATCTAAAGTCTTCATGTTCGATCCTAAGAAGTTTTGCAAGGAAATAAGAGTGATGATGCATATTGTCCCAAGGCCTATCGAGACCATTCATGGCCTCTAAGATGGTTTCATCCAAAGGTAAAGTATCGTCGAGGAAATCATGCGAGCAAGACAATTGGGTGGCCCATACGGGCTCTAGAACGATATCATGTACATCCGTCTACGAGGAGAAAGGATCTGTGTCAGAAGTAGTTTTAAGAATAGCATGATACACAACCTCCATCATTGATAGTGGATTTTCCATCCCAATGTGTGACTGAACTTTGAATGATATAGTCGGGTAAGGAAGGGTCCAAGGATCGTTGAAATACAAAGTACGAAAAGGAAAAAAACTCATAGATGATGAAGACCTACTGGAAATGGCATGAATGTGATGGATTGGTGCCATGAAATCAAAGATACCCATGAGAGAGGAATACATTCTGACACCAACATCCTCGGTTTCCTACAACAAATTGTCGATCACTGGGATTGAAGGTCCAACTGATGTAGTAGGAATAGAATGCACAAAGGACAATTGATCAATTGTCACTATTTTCCCTTCGTGAGGAAAAAATAAAGTGCAGAAAATAGATGACACGACCATGGTCATGGAATAAGTCCAATTACTCCCTAGTAATAAATTATATTAAAGGGGCACATATACCACCTCGACATCAACCTCCACTATCTTTCCACCTAGTTGGACCGAAAAAGCGGGAAGAATTATGTGGGGTCAAAATGAATGTCCATCAAATGCGGTCAACATTGTCATATATTGGGATACAGTGGGAGAGCCAATGGCTTTCCAACAAGTTAGGGACATCACAAAATTTGCATCAACTACATCGATTACAATGTGTTTGATGGCAAATTTTGTGTACTCCATATGGATTTGAAAGGCCACATGGTAAGTAAAGTGAGGCTTAACATCCGTGACATCAAACTTAATAACCTTTGAGCCACATGGGTCTAGAGATCCTAAAGTAGATAACAAGGTGTTCCTCTGTGAAGGACATGTCTGGAGCACCTCCAAAGACGAAATCGCACAAGGGGTTTGACCTAGATCTTCGACAATCAAATGGTTCTGGGTAACTCTAACATTAGGATTGTGGGTAGAGCATTTTAGTACTCCTTTTGAAATAAGAGGTGGAGGTTCCAAATTTTCAATCTGCAATGGTGTTTCCGGAGAAGGGGGAGACTCTTGACCTGTAACAGTCTGTGAAGAACCACAATCATGAGATCAAGTGGCTACATCAATCTAAGAGTTTACCATATTAACACATAGATGGTCACCTTCATGTGTCGATGGGTTTTGATTCCCACTTGAAGCATTTCTAATTTTGGAGGATCCCAAAGCCATGTGTTGATTATGTGAAAATGGATTGGTCAGCACAGTGGGCGGTTGTGATAAGAGCCTCGAGGATTCCTTGATTTTGGGGCATAGGTGGGTAAGGTGTTCATCCTTACAAAGTTTACAAGGAAATTTAGCCTTCCATTTTTCTTTCTTTCCCTCAACAACATTATTATTCAATCTATCATTGTTAGTGTCATCCTTGGCTTTGTTATTATTTTTCCCACCCTTACGATTATTACCTTGTTCTTTCCTTATATTCCTACTTTGTTTCTGGTTACTATTTGGGTTGGTCGACGACTTTACATAATGCACATCCACCAACTGAGTGGGGGTGGAGGATGAAGTTGAAGCTAGTCCTGCTACATGATAGCTTAGAGACAAATCCTTCAAATGGTTCGTCACCAAGTCTATAGACTTAGCATTTTCAGATCCTATGATTCCATCGACATGAGGCCCATGATTTTTTCTAGGGTCATAATTCGATCGTGGTGCATCAGGAAGAATTTCATACAACATCCCAGACTGAGCATATATGAGGTCCAGTTGTCCGGATTTGAAAATAGCTTCTTCCTCAGATGTTACTCTAAATGTAGAAACATCCTTTGAAATATAAGGAAATAAGGACTTAAGGAAACACTCCAATAGAAACTATGTAGGAATGTAGGATTTAATGAACCACTTCCATCTACGCCACTCTTGGATATGGTCCGAGATATGTGTGGATTTTTCTTGGTGGAAGCCTGACAAAAGTTCTATGCTGACATCATAACGAATCAACAACTGGAAGTGGCTGAGAAATACCAAAATCATTTGATTAAAGTTTCTGTATGTTCCCCCTGGTAGCTCAATGGACCATTTCGCTCCAACCCCCGTGAGGGTGCATTGAAATAGTCTCAAACGAATATAATCATCATTAAGAAAATTGGATGAATACCAAAGATGAAAATTAGTAACACGATCACCCATATCTTCTCCAGTCTTTCCCTCAAATTTCAAAATGTCTGAATGAAGCTTGGTGGGGATGGGGGGCTAGGATCGTGACACACCAGGTCATTTGTTAATCTCAAAAAATATGGAATATTAAGCATGGCTAGAAAAGGGAGCCAGGGTTTTGGCATCTAATCCCATGCTCCCAAGAAATATTGGTGTTGAGGGATTGCAGCCCATCTAGGGTTCTAGTATATGCCACGACCCTATCTGATAGGGTAATATCCTCCTCTGAACTGATTCAAAAGAGGTTTTATTGGCACCATACATGTAGGGATGACATAATGAGGGTTATAAGCATTTCCCCCACCTGGAGGGGCTCCAGGCTAGGGGTTTCCCATAGTGTGAAACTAAATCCCTCCAGGTGGAAATCCAGAGGATAGAGGTGGACTTTTCATAACAAATATGTTTTTCGGAATCGAAATGGAGGAGAAAGGGGGACAGGAAGGAATATAGGAAGTGGCTTGTCCACCTGGTTGAGTACTCCATCCAGGAGCATTGAGACTAGGATTAGACCCGAAAGCAAAAGGAGTTTGACCCCCAACTGTAGGACTTGTTTGGGGAATATGACCTCCACCAAGTGAGAGAGGAGAATGCGAAGGGGCCATGCCCCCAGGTCCAAAACTAGTATTTTCATTAGTCGCTAGAATGGAGGATGAAAGTTGCGACGCCATATTGGGCATACCAAAATAAAAAGGGTTAGAGATTGAAGGTATGGATTGAAAATTGTATCTTGGTGTACCAAAAAGATACCCGAAAGGGTTCGTTTGTATGGGTCAAGTAGGAACCACATGCTGGGTAGGAGTAAGGATGGGAACCTCTGGCACTACAATCGTCACGGCTGAAGGAGTCTAAGGAACCCCTTTAACCACAAAAGGTATAAGAGTCTAGGGACTCCCTGTGTCATTCATACTTGACTCAGTACCCATAACTGGATAATCACAAGCCTAGGAGGTGGATATATATCTACCACGTTTACTAACTTTATGAATTTTAGAAGGCAACTTTGGTAAAGACTCGAAATGTAGTGGTAAATTCAAAAAATGGAGAGACCTGTGAGGAAGATGTTCTTGCTCCATGATGACTCAATAATCGATATATAAAACTAAATCCTAGGGCCAAATAACAATCAGAGAGCACACCAAAATAAACAAAAAATCCAAATGCACACAAACAAGATATAGTAGTTGAAAAGGGGCCTCCCTCACTAGAGTAGGTATGCCTCTCCCAAGAGAGGCCTGAGACTCCCTTCAAAATATTGGAGGTATCATAATCAGTTATAAGGGCCCTTGTGGGATTAACAATGCATTCGGTTAGATCCCCCTGCAGAGGTAATCCTCCATAAAGGATGTGTGTTGTTCGACCCTTATCTAACTCAGGGTACCTATAGAATAACCCCTACAAGTAACCTATATGGCTACCTATGTTAAGAAACTAGAGCCACCACAATATAACCAATGCTCAGGCGAACAATAGTAAGTCTAGTCCACCATATGGGAAGGGTAACAAATCCCAAAATCTTGAAAGCATCGCCTCTCACAGAGGTAAAGGTACTAGAAAGAACCAGTATATGAATGAAACCACATAAATATCTTTGACGCTAGGAAGGTATTAGAGGAATATCTATGCAACCATCTTCATTTGACCTTGTTCTTAGCTCCAATTTGAGTGGAGCTTCTTGACATCACTAATTACACAATGGATTTCTCCACTCCCTGGTCAGACACATATGTTTAGTTTAATATCCTTGGAGAATTTTACTCACAAAATTGTATTCCAAGGCCCTATGTCTTATGCTTGTTTGTGTACCCTGAGAAATAAAATAGTTTCTAATCAATTTAAATTAATCAATGTTACTTTTAATGGCTTTGTTTACTCAAGAGGTGTGGTCATGAAACTGACGATATTATGACTTAACATATCAAAGGAACTAATATAAAATAATTCTAAGCCCTAATCTTAAATTCTCAAGAGATGGTATGCTTTTTAAATGTAAATTTCAATGCAATTTCTACAATTTCAATAAAATACAATCTTTCCACATGTGTCAGGATCAACACTAAGTGACCAAAAGAGAAAATTCCATAATGAAAAATGAGCAATTTTTTTTGTATTTTCGATATACAGAAAATAAAATGCAAGGAATGAATAACAACTTCACAAGTAGACCCAACTGCAAGTAAAAAGGGACAAGCCAAGAAGGATACCAAGAAGCAAACACTCAGACCAATGTGCAAGGACAACCAATGAAAAATATGATAAGAAATAATACCACCTGAAAATCCAACAATAAGAAGGTTTCCTATCACTCTGTAAGCACTTAACAGTTAGGAAAGAGACCTAATAAGAATCAACAACCAACCAAAATCACACAACAAACACCAAAATCAGCTAGTAAACCTAAAATTTTTATGTACACGACTGTTTGAGAAAAACTCGCATATGTACGTGCCCTATAGAAGGATAGCTCGCGTATGTACACATCTATCAAGGGAAAAACCATGTATATGTAGTAAAACACTTCCAGTGAAAGGATTAAGAAAAGAAACTTTGATGCAAAGTAAAAATAGGTTGTCAAGAAATCATACGATAAGGAAACTCAAGCTAACAAAGAGAAAGTCAAGGAGAAAAAACACTCCAAACCCAAAAACAAAAGATCAATCCCCAGTATGGTTTCCAATTTTGTTATGAGGAAAATATCTCTATGGCATGGGGTAAACCACAATGGACACAATGACACACATAAATCAACTCTAATCGCAAGTATGTTATATAAATGAAATGCTAACAAGACAAGGCCAAGAGTCTACCTCGTTTGGACATTCAATGAAGCCATCTTTGAGCACACAACTCAAATATTTATACCTGCAACTTGTCCTCAACAAACAAGATACACAAGCATATGGTGATATATAATGTTAGCATACAGATTAGCATAATCCATTAACATTCATGACAAATATGCCCATGGAATAATAATTCAAATATTTGCAAGATATTAATTGGATGAGAAAAGAGTATTTCTATTAAAATAATCAACAAAAGTATATATGTGACAAACTTCTATACTGACACACATCGAAACCAAGAAACTAAATCCCTCCAACTAGGCCTCCACCACTTCAATTCTCCACCAAAGGAAAGCTCATAGAAAGGAGACAATGAGGTTCTCCATCACAAATAAGGAAGAGCTTAGGGGCTGAACAATGAGTTCATACTTTCAAGGATAAAGGGATGCAGACTCAATATGAAGTGAAATTTCTCCAGAGTATCTTTCCTCTCAAAAGTTGAATTCTCCCCTCTTCCAAGGCTTGGATATGGCTCAATTTATATCCTTCTAGTGGAATTGAAGGGTCAAGTTAAAGCGTTTCTAGTATATGGAAGGTCAAGGATCATGGATCTGGTGACATGACATGGAAACTAGACATAATTTTTAATTTTGAGCACCAAACCCAATGTACATGGTTTGTAGTGGAGAAATCTACATATACGCTTGTTGTCTAACTGGCAGGGTGCGTATATGTGGAAAAATGTTCTTTTTTGGCTCTGGAAGGTACAAAAGGGGACTTCAAGTTTGCATAGGGAAATGGAAAGGCTATCCAAGAAAGTTGCATGGGGTGAGGCAAATTTTTCTATAAAAATTCTAGAAACCAGAGAAAACATTTCTTTGAAGTCTATTCCCTCAACCTGAACATATCCTTTGCATACTATTGTTTCTTTATTTCTAGTTACCTATCCAATCTCATTCAGCTTGTTCTGAAATACCCATTTTGTGTCAATCACGTTCTTGCCTTTCGGTCTATGAACCAGTTCCCATGTGTCATTCTTCTCTATTTGATCCAATTTTTCATCCATAGCCTTGATCCAATGTTCATCCTTGCTAACCTCTTCAAAATTTATTGGTTCAATTATAGATAACAATGCTAGGTGATGTTGTTCTGGTGAAATTATTCATCTTTGGGTTTCAACTCCTGAATCTTTATTTCCAATAATCCGTTCTAGTGGATGATTTTTCTACACTTGTTGGCTAGGTGTCTTAGGAGGTATATGTTTCTCATATTTCTCTTTTTTTTCTTCTAGTTTCTCTTCTTCTTATGCTTATTTTTCTTTTATATCTTCCTCATTATCCCGTTCTTCCGAATCTTCACTTCCTTCTTTGTCTTTTCATACATTTGTCTCATCAATCATTACATTTATGCTTTCCATGATTTTGTTGAGTCTTGGACTGAAGAATTTATATTTTTTTCTTTTGCTTGAATACCCAACTAGTATACCTTTATCAATTCGGGAGTCAAATTTTCCAATCCTGCCATCTTCTCTTTTGATATAACATTTGCTTCCAAATACTTTGAAATGATTCACTTTTTTTTGTTTTACTTTGCATAACTTGTAGGGAGTCTTATAAATGTTACTTTTGAGCATTTATTTTGACAACTCCATTTTGATGAGGTGTCCTAGCTGTTGGGGTCTAAAGATGTTTGAAAACAACCTTAGTTTAACATTAATTTATCAACTCGAGGATTGGTCTTTTATCTCAAGAATATCGACACAATCTATGCAGATAGCTCGTAGAGGATAAAATCACGTAGTTAAAGCAAATATGATTTTATCAACAATCAAGCACCTCAAACATTGATTAAAGATTCTAGGAATTGAAATCTAAAGTTGTGCAATGGAAAGGAACTAATTAATCTATTGAATTCATTTTAAGAACAATAATTGAATCTAAATAAAGACTTGCAGAAATGACTATTATTATGAATCAAATTGTTTGAAAGGAAAAAGGCGAATTACTCTATCTATGGAAAGAAATAGAGACTGCAATTTAATCGAAAAGAGACAACAATCCTACTTCTATTGAAAGGAACAACAACTATAGTTTAACAGAAAGGAACAAAAAATGTAAACTAAGTGAAAGGAACAACAAATGTAAA
>SNQJ01S0187162.1:18515-30007 GCA_010110895.2 Picea sitchensis | reverse complement strand
AAAACTTGGAGAAATACCTGAAACTCGTCGACCGCTTGCCAACACGACCTCTGCACCACCCCTACGTCCGCCAACATGACCTCTGCGCCAACACGACATATGTGCCCAAACACTCACAAACCTCTGCGCCTAAACGCTCACAGACCTCTACGCCCAAACACTCACAGACCTTTGCGCCCAAATGCTCACAGACCTCACAAACGCTCACGACCTCTGTGCCCAAACCTCACAAATGCTCACAGACCGCCCAAACGCTCACAGACACACAAACACTGACAAACGCACACAAACGCCAACAAAGTTAAAAAAACATTCAAATATTGACGTGTGGTTGATATATAAACATTCTTTCGGTCGAAAGATATTTCGGCCGAAACATTTTTTCGGGCGAAAGATTGTTCGGCCGAAAAATTGTTTTAGCCAGAATATCTTTCGACCAAAAACAAATTGTCGGATGGAAAAAATCCATCCCACTAAATTTTTACATGCATATCGAGGGTGTCGTCACTGTATTGTTCGATTTGACGTTCCACTTTTCAGCCGAAAACTAGTTTGGCCGAAACAAATATCTTTCGGCCGAAAAATAATATTAGCTCGACCCAAAACATGTTTTTCGAAATTTTGGAGATCCGATTGTCACGAAAGTGTTACCCACCTTCGTGATTTCACCCCATTGCGATTAACATTGCTACTGCATTTTACCAATAAATACAGTAGTAGTTATAGATACTGTGCTTAATATATCTGTTCACTGCGATTAACATTACTACTTCATTTTAACATTAGATACAACAATAGTGATTAATCCACAGCGATATGGTTGCTAACAACGATTATCTATAGACACAGTAATAGTTATTAATCGACAACAAGATTTTTGTTGATAGCGATTCCATAAATTATAATTGTTAGTAAGCGATATATGTGTTAAGATAGCGATTCCCATAAATTATAATTGATTGATTTCTGAATTGTCCTTATCGACTTAAACTCGTACCATAATAAACTAAATCCTATGTTCGATCATAAGATTTCAAATTAAGCAAATTCAATCTGCACGAGTACGTGGATGTTTAACTCATTTTCCTTATAAATGTATTTTTGGATATCATAAATAAATGAATTAATTTGCTTCTTGAGGGATGATGCGTACACCTAGATTTATATATATTCTTAAAACTATGGTCAGGAAACGTGGAAAAAAAATTAAAGGATGTTTAATCGATGGTTAAAACTATCTAGAGATACATAAGTTATTAGTCATTTATATTTACAATCATGTATGGTCTCCTAAAATTAGAGGAAGTTAGTGTATTCCTTTGCTTTTAACGAGTACCTATGATCCCTACTAATTCGTAAGTTAGGATTGGGAATGTGATAAAAGAACTATGGAAGAATTAATGTAATTAAGTAAATGTGAAGTCACTACACCACTACATAAATAGTGTAAAGGATTAATTCATTATGTATCTATTTATGTAAAATCATTCATACTAGGTGAATAATGTAGAATGAGAAATAATTACTAAGATATTAGAGGATTGACTCATTAGACTATAGACAGTATGTAAGCGAGTAAAATTCATTGGAATGTAATAGTAAATGTTAGTTATTATTTACCTCGTGGAAGTGAATCAATAATGTAAATTATGAAACATTAATAGAGGAGGTTGCAATGAATTGACATGGAAATTGATAAGACGCGGTTATATCTTTATATTGAAATAGACATGATTGTTTATATCTTAATTAAGAAATTGATATGATTAAGTTATATCTTTATTAGGAATTTGATATGCTTGGGTTATATCTCTATTGAGAATTGATATGATTGTTTATTTCTTTACTAGAAAAATGATATGAATTGGTTTATATATTTGAAGGAAATCTTAAATTGATATCATTTGTATCCTTTTGTAGTAGGAATTTGATATGGTTGGGTTATATCTCTATTGAGAATTGATATGATTGTTTATTTCTTTACTAGAAAAATGATATGAATTGGTTTATATATTTGAAGGAAATCTTAAATTGATATCATTTGTATCCTTTTGTAGTGTCGAATGATTATACATGTATTAGAATTTAGTAAAAAAAAAAAAACTTAGCACTTATTATGCATCGCATTGTCGTAATGAAGAGGTTGTTACATCTAAGGTAGATGAAGAAGATTGAAATATAATATCAAGTCACATAGATTTTTCTCACAAATAATTTAATTAAAGGATGTTCAGATAATCATTCAGAGCTTTGGAAAGCACAATAATTTATGAGAACATTTAATTTATAAAAGCCAAAAGGTTTGCAGGAAGGTCATCAATGAATCTTATGTAATGCCCCATTTATCAATAATAATAAATATTCTAGTAAATAATTGTAATAAATAATAATAATAAATCCAGAGGGGGTAGGGTATGTATACCTTCGTAGACTTTACCAGTCAAATCGTTGGGCGGTGGGGGGTCCCTTGTCCCACAAACAAGGGGGTCTCATACACCAATTTGGTGTGCTGGCTTGGCCGTGACCTTAAAAATAGATTATTATTATTATTATAGTAAATAATTAATTTATGATTAATAATAATAAATATTCTAGTAAATAATTGTAATAAATAATATAGTAAATAATTATAATAGTAATTTAAGAGTAAATAATAGTAACAAATATAATAAACAATCATAGTAAATAAATAGATATACAAAAGTAAGAAAAATAGAAGAAAGAAAAGAATAAAATATAAATAAATAAAAAGAATTACTCTATTATTAATAAAAAGAATAAAATAAGAGAGATAAGTCAAGTTAAGATAAGAAAATGAAAGTTTGCATGATGACAAGTGGAACTTATGCACGAGGTTTCTTTTGTATGGATGGACTAAGGACTTCTATTTAATAGAAGAGGAAAATGGTGGAAGGTATTTCTCATTTTCAGGTTTTGAGAAATTACCGAGAAGTAAGAATTCAACATTGGCATAGATAGTTGATTAAAGGCTCGAGGGCTCTCAGTTGCATAGACTGAGGGGTTGGTTGGGTGGAGATTCGTCCCCCACATTGTTGTTGAAGTATGTTGGATCAAGCTCGAAGCTCAACAGTTCGAAAGACATAGAATTGCAAGTAAGTCACGATCTTCATTCTCAGATAGGTTCCTCGTTGTTTTTATATCTCATGCATTTTATGATTATATGCACTCAATGGTTATCAGTTATCTTATGCATTTTATGATTATATGCACTCAATGGTTATCAATTTTATGGTTATACGTTGTTGATTTTATATCCATAAAATTATCTTTATAATTTAAAGTATTAAAGGATAATTAAGTTATTACATATAGTATCAGAGCATAGGTTCTACCCTTCAAACCTATATACCTTTTCAAATAAAAGTCTCTAAAATAAAATATTGCCTTGAAAAATTTCAACTTTCAACAATTGATTGATATCTTGGCCTCTTCACCTTATACAATCATGAGTTCAAATTATGAATTTGAACGGAAAGAATTTTATGTTTAGTCGCATTTTTTTAATAGCTTTTATGATTTATGATGTTGGAAATCATAATAGCTAACTCAAGCCATATAAGCGGGCAGTTCAATAAAAATGGTGACAGTAGGATAACACCATTTTTATTGGACTAGTTCTGGGGACTGTTTACATGTCTATGTGTTGCTGTAAAAAAATTTATACTTAATATAAATCTGCGTTATTTTTTCTTGGAAAAAAAAAGGCGGGCAGTTCATAGCAAGAGTGCAATTGAAATTTTGTAAGATTCATTAAATCTGCGTTATTTTTTCTTGGAAAAAAAAAGGCGGGCAGTTCATAGCAAGAGTGCAATTGAAATTTTGTAAGATTCATTACTTTTGGTTTTCGGAATGTTGCTTACTACTGAAGCATGAAACCAATATATTTTTAAACCCTTGATGCAAGTTGGCAAACCCTTGATGCCTGAGCCACCTGAACTATGCATTTTACTTTTTCATAATGAATGCTTGCTTGATAAAATCAAGGTAATCCCCGTGACAACCACAAAAGATGAGGTCACAGGCCCATTTCGAACAAGTGTTTGCAACTCCCCTCAGAGCTTTAAGAGATTGGGAAGAATGAATATATATATATATATATATATATATATATATATATAAAAGCTTTTCATTATGAATAATTAATAATTTTTAAGTGTTTATTATGTTTTATCTCAATTTATTTATTAGTTATTTGATATGTATACTCATGTTTTAATAAATGTTTATTGGTAATTAAATTATGAAATATTTTATTTTAGGATAATCATAAATATAATATTATATTTGTATATGTTCTTGGTAATTTTTGGTATTTATAATTTATAGTAAAAGAATTATTGAATGGTAAGTAAAATTGGTTTATTAGTATAGAAATGATTGATAAAACGTTTTGGCTATGAATGATAGCTTGAAATATTTTTGAGTTATAAGGCTTGTTTTTACGTAATGATACTTGCAATTGAAAATTTGATGCAAGAATTGAAATCATATTTGATTATTTAGACAATCATGAGAAGTCAAAGTTAATGAAATGACAACCTAGTAACAATGAGGTGATGTAATGGGTTAAAGAAGAGTGAGGGATTGAAACCTTTATAAGATGGTTTCATGGTAATTATTGGGTTGACATTTGCTCCGAGAACGTCTCCTCTTAAAGAGGGGAAGAATGGTAAAGAACTCGATCAATTAGAGAGAAAAACAATATAATTACATGTCAGTACATATCAAAGGAAGTCAAATTGGAAGCATAGTGTATGCATCTACCCTGGAAGGATGAATGGTAAGGGTCATAGTGATGACCTATATAATTTTAAAGGGGTCAAGATAAGAAGTTATGAACTAAATCACTCTCCACTAATGAGGGATGACAAGTGACAAAATTAAGAGTTGTGAATGTTCAAAGTATAACAAGTACCCACTTCCTGGTTCTAGATCTTCAAAGACAAAGGAAAGAGATCATGTGATAGATTGAATCTGAGAGATTGATAAAAAACCTAGCATGCTGAGTAAGAATTTGGTATGCCTATGACGAGTTATGTATTTGGATTAGACGAGCCAATCTTTCCAAAAGAGAACGATATTAACTTAAATAATGATGACCTAGACTTTACATGCTATTGCATATAGCAGTCCTTGATTGAACAGGCCAGAGGTGTAAAGTGATGTAAGAACCTTCGGCAATGACCGAAAGATATACAAAAGTGAGAATTCAAATATTGGTGAATTATGGCATGTTAGTGAGGCCAATAATAACTTAGTGCTAAATTTCATTGAATTTCCCTAGGCAGGAAAGAATGCATGACTAGAGATTATGACTTTGGTCGAAGGTTATAACTATATGTACTCAAATAAGGAGAATATATGAAAATCTCTGACATTAGATTAATGTGTTTCTATATAGATGAGGAAAATATATGAAAACTTTAGCAAATGGATAGGGTGATTGTACATACCCTATAAATTTTCAACTTTCTTGTTGAAAGAAGAGATATGATAATAAAAAAAAGATTGGTTTCTATATGATCAAGTGGTACTCGTAGTATTGATAATCCTTTGAATGGTTAGCATGGGATAACAAATTTAACCAAGTAGATCCATGTAATATGGATGAGTTGATGATATTTCATGCATTAGATATAAATGTTGGTGTTCATTGTTTATTTATGCATACTAAAAAAAATGATTTTTTTGATGAATCATGATGAGAATACTTATGCTATTTTTATTACTCTACATGTGAGATGTGTTGAGATGATTAACATATTAATGATGTTATGTTAATTTGTGGTTCCATTTATTATATTGAGGATATAATATTTTAATGGTATTTCATGATGCAATGGCATGAAGTTTATGGTGAGATGGTTAATGATGGCTTGTGTGAGCATGTGGTGTATTACTATTCAATATGTCATAATGAAAATGATGTCGTGTTCTCATGATGACATGCAACAGTCATAATGTGGATTATTTTCAATGAGATGATGATATTTTGATTATATTAATGCATTGGTTGCATGTTCTGAGGTAGTGATTGTTAGGTCATCCACCAATTGGCCAAGAGGGCCGATTTATTTGATGATCTTGTGGGAGCCCATACCTATGAGAGAGAATGTTTACAAAGTAATACCATATGGGTTAGGGACAACTCAATCAACCAATCTATGAAAATGGTTCTTTTTCCTTGTATGACTCTTGATGGACATGGGACCATCTTGATATTTCCTGATCCAAGGAGGATTTCAGTGGCCATCCACCTTGTCCAGTTGGCTCAAAACAGTTTTTTGGCAACTTATTAATTTTAGCTGTTTTTCTGTTCCCAAACTTCCAGGGCCATTTTGAGGGACTAAATGACACTTTTTTCACGATTGGACACCTCAATGATAGTCAAAGTCTCTGATTGAGCCCCCTAAATGAATCTCCTTGTCAATACCTTTCCAACAAGCTTTCGTGCACTCTAAACAAAGATCATATGCAAATGTTACGACCCTGGGAAGTTAATGTACTAACTTACCCCAACGGGGCCCACATGACTTTTGGCACTTCATCTCCTAGAGTTAGGTTTGTGGATTTATATGGTTTTGGCATTCATATTTATTGTAAAAAGGTTCTTCATAGCCTCATTTTACTCATCTTATTGCGAATGAGCTTAGCCGTCACATCTCTTCTCATAGATAAGCTACCACCATTCTAGCAAGCTGATTTTGAGTCTGCATTTTATAGTTTTCGACATATTTCTTATTTAATGGAAGTCAATTTTTACTGTATCTATGTTATTGTTCACTGTGTCTTTATGTTAACTTAATAAATCTATGGTTTCATTTTTTCCCTCTCATAAATCTGGATCAATCGTATCAGAGCAGTCTGCTCCTTGTCATTTTTTTAATGCATGTCCTTGACGCGGTTAGGGTATAGAGAGTTGGGTCTCGAGCTTGTTTCTCTTGAGGAAAAAATCTTTCGCACACCCAAGAAAACATCCATAGAGGGAGAAAATAAATACGACGATACAAAATATCCTTTCAAAATGTTGCTCGAGGAAGCCCTTAAGTGATAAAGGAACGAGATGATGGACAACTTTGCACAAATCCTTCGATGACTGCTGACAAGCAATGCTTCCACCTCAAGCAGAGGCGCCACCCCATTCAAAGAAAATATCAATTTTGATATTCCTATATTTTAAGTTCAAGTAGATGTGGATGTCGTAGATAAATGGTTAAACCTTCTAGAAGGGTATTTTTCTCTGTCCACAAATTTTTCGATAGAGAAAAGATTACAATTGCACTCCTCAAGTCCATCCCCCATGTCAAAGATTGGTGGGAGACCTTATGTGAGAAAAAGGAAATAGAGGGTTCCACATTATTTGTAGTTTCAACCACTTGGGGTTCCTTCAGGGATGTTATTAAGGAAAAATACTACCCTATTGGAAGTTATGACGACTTGTATACAAGATGGACCACACTCCGGTAGCGAAGAGACCAAATCATGCCAAATTTCACCAATGTGTTATGTACCTTGTGCACCAAGATAGGTATCAAATATTTTTGGTGACAGAAATGGAGTTTTTGGACATCTCATCCTTGGGCGCGACCTCTTGATACGTCGTCAAAATTGAGAAAAATATTAAACAAAAGAAGTGGAAGTTTGGGTCTAGGAACCCCTCACAGCACAAGCAGGGAAAGGGCATCCCCAACCCGCAGAACAAAGGATAGAGAAAAGAAGGGAAAGCTCTAGAAAACCATTTCAAGCCACAAGAAAAGAAGGACAATGGGAAGACGAAGAAAGATATCAGAAAGTCGTGCAACTTCCATAACATCCCCTATCATAACACTACTAATTTTCGCTCAAAGAAGTCATTGGTGGTTGAGGTAAAAGCCTCTGAATCAGATGCAGGTTCCGACTCTAAATCAGAACTAGAAAATGGGAGACTGATCATTGACGCGAAACCTAGTGTCATCATTGCTAACACTAAGATCCATCCCAATGAACTTGATGATCCAGAGGAAGGAGAGAGCCTCTTTCATTCACAAATGTGGGTGAAAGGCACTCCATTGCACTTCATCGTTGATAGAAATAGATAGAAGAACCTCATCTTAGCAGAGGTCGTCAAACTACTAGCCTTGTCGACAACACTACACCCACAACCCTACACCATCGGATGGCTCCGTCAAGGAAGTGATATTCACGTCAGCCAACAATGTCTCTTGTCGTACAACATCAAGCCATTCAAAGATGAGGTATTGTGTGATTTTTCTCCCCTTGAAGTTTGTCATGTTATTTTGGGCCAACCTTATTTATGGAAACATCATGTTGTGTATGAGTCTAGGACTCATAGTGTTATTATTACTTTGAACAAGAAATTGTACATGATACCCGAGGTAGTCCCATCTAGTGTTATTTCCTTGATCTATGCTAAGCAATGCAGGAAGGTCATTTCTCAGACCGAGAATTTTTTCTTCTTCATGATTCTCTCTTAGAGTGAGAAAAAGGTTGCAACTACATCCATGGCCTCTATGAACGACCTCTCCACGCAACAGAAGAAAGTGGATAAGGTCGTGGAAGAATACAAAGGCATATTCTCATCACCTACTCAGGTACCTCTACACTATTAGGTCAAGCATCCCATCGATCTGATCCCCGGTGCACCGCTACCCTACGGGCCAGTCTATTGACACTCTCTGCTAGAAAATGAGGATATCAAGCGCCAAATCCAATAAATTCTCCACAAGGAGCACATCTGACCCAGCTCATCACCTTGTGGAAGCCCAATCGTGTTGTTGCAAAAGAAGGATAAGACCTGGCGACTCTGCATTGATTATCAAGCCCTAAATAAAATCCCAGTCAGGAATCGGTACCCAATTCCTTGAATTGATGATCTCCATGATCAGCTCAAGGGGGGAAAATAATTCAGTAAGATTGATCTGAAGTATGGCTATCAGCGGGTCCCAATAAAATAAACAAATGTATGGAAAACTTCCTTCAAGTCAAAATAAGGTCTTTTTGAATGGTTGGTCATGCCCTTTGGTTTGACAAATTCCCTAGCAACTTTCATGAGGATTATGGACGATATCTTGTGGCCTTTCACCAATTATTTTGTGGTGGTGTATCTAGATGGCATCATCATATACAACAATAATTAGGCAGAACACTTGTAGCATATTCAACAGGTTCTGCACATTCTGCGGCAACACAAGCTATATGCAAACTTGGAAAAATTATCCTTCGACATGGACAGGGTCCAGTACCAAGGCTACATTATTGATGTGCATGGTGTGCATTTTGACCCAGCCAAGATCTAAGTCATCTGTGACTGGCCAGCCCCAACCACTCTCATTGATCTTCAAATCTTCTTAGGCCTTTCCAATTTCTATTGTAGGTTCGTGTTGGTATTCTCCCATATTGCATAGGCCCTCAGTCAAATAACCAGGAGCGGTGGTAAGGAAAAATTTGTATGGGGCTTGTCCCAACACAAAGTGTTAGATGATCTAAAGCAATGCTTGTGCTTAGCCCTAGTGCTTTCATTATCTAACCTGCAACAACCCTTTGAGATCGAGACAGATTCTTTAGACTATGTTGTGGGTGCAGTCATCACTCAGCAAAGCCACCCTGTGGCCTATCATAGTGAGACACTATCGGATGTCATTCGTAAGTACCCTACTTATGAAAAATAAATGTACTCCATTGTGAAAGCATGGCGCTAGTGGAGGCATTACATTCTCTAGAAGGAGACAATCATTCACAATGATCATAAGTCATTGCAGTACATGCAGACACAAGGAAAATTTCTGAATGATCGCCATCATAAGTGGTCCACATATTTGCAACAATTTCACCTCAACATCAAGTATAAAACAGGAAGTAACAATTGAGTCGATGATTTCCTCAATCGACCTCCAATCGTGACACTCACCACAGTTCTAGACTCTTGCGGCCATGAGACCTTTGGATGGCCCAACCTCTATGAGATACATCCTGACTTTGCCAACACCTACCGGATGTTGGGCGCAAACACAACTATCACTAATTTCCATATTCAGGATGGGTTGTTGTGCCATCTGGGCCATATTTGTGTTCCATCAAGCGAACGAGAAAAGTTGATTTGGTAATCCCACTACAGTCGGGTGACAGGACACTTTGGCGTGGAAAAGATAGTGATAGTGATGTAGCGACATTTCTACTAGCCAAAACTTCGACAGGATGTAAGCATGTATATTTGGTCCTACCCTACCTGCGCTATTGCCAAACCAACCACTAAGAAATAAGGCATGTACACTCCTCTTCCTACTCCTGACAGGCCCTGGGAATCCATTTAAATGGAATACATGCCAGGCATTCCCTCCACCAAGCGAGTAAATGACTGTTTTTTTTTGTTGTTGATCGCTTTTCCAAGATGGCGATTCTAGCCGCCTGGAAGAAAAGAATCACAATGAAGGCCACTTGCAAGATATTCTTTGAACAAGTGTGGGTACACTTTTGGATCCCAAAAACCATTATCTCATATCGGGACAGTTGGTTCCTCAACACATTTTGGTCGAGCCTTTGGTCACTTTTGGACACCAAGCTCACCAAATCCATTGCCTTCCACCCCTAGACAAATGGCCAAATTGAGGTCGTCAACCAGATGATCGTGCACATATAGCATATGTACAATTCCAAGCACCCCCACACTTGGGATGAGATTCTTCCCTATGTTCAACACAGATACAACAAAGCCATGCATAACTCAATGTTGTTGGGAAAAACACCCTACAGACTAGCAAACTAGGGCTAGACTTGCATGCAGATTTTGACTGAAAAGAAACTAATTTTTTACCTACAACCCAATATTTAAACCCCTCTTTCACAGTAAATGCATGGAAAAGGACCACCAACCTTATTACCGGCGTTCGATGTAGATCCTCCGTTGCACTTTGATCACTTGCTTGCACTGCTCCTTCCATAGATGACCTGCACTCAAGACAAACAACAACTATGCATGCATGCTACTTCTATACTCAAGGGTTAGAAATCAAGCATAAATTAATAGAACCATAGACAATTCATGCATTGGGACGAGAAAAGTATTCTTTTATTACTGAAAGTGAATCAACTTACAGCAAAGCTGAGACCGACCACCCCTCCTTGAACCTGATCCTAGGCTCCTCTTCTTCTGTCCTTCAACTGCTTTGCATTAAATCTCCTTTGGCATGAGGAAAGGATAAAGGGTTGGGACAATGGATTACATAAATGGGCAGAGTTTCTTCGCTATATTTTTTCCTCTTCCAAATGGTACCCCTACCCCTTCTTTTATAGGCTAGAAGGAGTTAGGGTTTTAGACGAACCCTCGGCCATGCATGGCCGGGAGTTTCAGTTAACTGACCGATAGATTTTTGTTCCATCGACAACTTTCCTCTTTTTTGTGATTCTGAAGGTACATGCGGGCTGTAGTGGGCCTGCTAGCGTGGACACTGTAGATACACGCGGGCTGTAGTGGG
>SNQJ01S0187161.1:0-18505 GCA_010110895.2 Picea sitchensis | reverse complement strand
GTTTGAATGTAAGATGATATTGCATTTGGACGTCTTCTTCCTCAGCCTGTTAGAAACCCGATGTTAATAACAGACCTCTGCGTTCCTCTTATATAAGTCTTCCACCTGTTCACCCTTTACTACAGCTCACTGTCTGAAGTTTACGCAAGACCTCACGTGCTCATGCATACCTAGCCTAGTTTCAGAGTTGGAACGCTATTGTTTTGAGTTTCCCGCCATTCGATCACCCATCTATGAACAACCGTGACAAAAAACTGATGGGCGTCGGGCTCTGCTCCTGCTAGCAATCCAGGAGTGACTTTCGTCGCCAACAGAGACCATCAAGACTCTCTCTTTTCCTAGGTCCAAGAAGGAGATTCAGTATTTCCTGGGTAAAATAATTTTTTTGAGAAGATTCATCTCTAACTTTGTTGAATTGATTAAGTTTATCGCATCTATGCTTAGAAAGGGAAATGAGGTGAAATGGACTATGGAAGCTCGGAATTCATTTGATCAAATCAAACAAGCATTGATTGAGGCACCTGTGCTCATCAGCCCTGATTATTCAAAATAATTTCTCATATTTTCTTTTTCCTCAAATGATACATTGGTTGTTGTTCTTTCTTCATAAAAACACAGATGGGATGGAGCGGCCTATTTCCTTTTTCAGCGGGACATTAAGAGATGTAGAGGTGGGGTATGATATTATGGAAAAGTAGGCTTATGCTTTGGTTAAATCACTTAAAACCTTAAGGGTATATATTTTTCATTCCAAAATTATTGCCTATGTCCCATCAGCGTTTGTGAAGGAAATACTTATCCAGCCTAACATAGATGGAAAGAGGAGCAAGTGGATTTCCAAAATTCTGGAGTTTGACCTTGAAATGAAGCCTACTAAGTTTGTGAAAGGGCAAGGTTTAGCCATATTGTTGGTTGAATCAAATTGTAAAGCATTGGGGGTTAATTTCATGAACCTAAACTCTGAAAACCATCAAATCGATATCCTTGATAATAGCTCACATATCAGTCCAAAGTTGGCATAATGCACTGGGTACAAAGACATTATTTATTTCTTGCAAAAGTTGCAGTCTCCTGATGGTTTTGAGAAAAACAAGGCAAGAGCTTTGAAACTTAAAGCAATCAGATATTGCCCCATTGATCAGATATTGTATTGGAAAGATCCTCTAGGGGTTATTTTGAGATGTCTAGATCCAAAGGAGGCCCAAAAGACCATGACTAATTCTCAGAGTTGGGTATTTTTGGCCTAGCCTTTTTACGAATGTTTGTGCAAAGATTAGAATCTGTGATAAATGCCATAAATTTTCAGGAAAGCAACAATTGAAATCTTTGCCTCTAAAGCTTGTAGTGGTTTCTGGTCCTTTCCAGCAATGGGGAAATTCATCCAGCTTCAAGTGGTCAACATCGATGTATTCTCACTGCAACGGACTAATTCACCAAGTGGATAGAATCCATTCCTAAAAGGAGTGCCACACACAAGGTAATTATTGGTTTTCTTGAAGATATTATATCAAGGTTTGGTTGCCCAAGCAAGATTGTTATTGATAATGTTGCATCTTTCAAACCTGAACCATTAGTGAAATTTTGTGAGAAGTATGGGATTCAACCAGTTCATTCTACCCCTTATTACCCCCAAGGTAATGGTTTAGCAGAATCTTCTAACAAGAGCCTGGAAAAGATTATCAAGAAATTATTGAAGGACAATAAGAAATCATGGGACTCAAAGCTGAAATTTGCCTTATGGGCAGATAGAATCACTACAAAGACATCACTTGGTATTTCTCCCTTTCATCTTGTTTATGGGATTGAAATTATGGTCAGAAGGATGCATCAGCTAGTAGAAGTACAGCAGAATAGAGAGCATCTCCTTGATAAAGCACAAAGCCATCAGCGGAAGATTAAGCAAGATTTTGAAAAGAAGGTAAACAAAGAAGATTTTCAGTTGGGATATCTGGTGCTCAAGTGGGATGCACCGAGGCAAGACAAAGGAAAACATGGTAAATTTGAAGCCTTGTGGATTGGTCCTTTCAATATTTCTAAAGTTTTTCACAATAACACTTATACATTGCAGAACTTGGAAGACTCTAAAATTTCTGGTGGCCCAGTTAATGGGCACTTTCTGAAGAAATATTTTGCTGAAAACCATGAGTGGCTTTCCCTACCATTGTAAATATCATTTTTGTTTTTTTTTGTTTCTTTTGAACAAATTACCCCATAGCTCTAGGATAAGACACTAAAGTTGTTTGTTCTTGGAAGCTCACAGGGAGCATGCCATCCCCTATGGAGCCAATGTTTGGGTCAAAAAATCTTTAGATTTTTTATTTTGGTCATTAGTGTTTTTTAATTTTTGGCTTTGTCCTCTTCCTTGTAGTCATTTTTGGGTTTTGACACAAATAAATTAAGTTAGTGTTGATGTTGAACTATAATCCTTGGGTTATATTTTAATCATCATGATTAGTTAGATAAGCCTTCATCTTTTGTATCTTTTATGCCTCCACTACCACCCTGACATGTCACATCTTCCATGATGTACTAAGACCCCTCCATTTTGTCCCTTTACCTGTTAGAAGGTCAAATCGTGTTCATTTTGTACGCTGCCATCTCATTAGAGAGTTCGCAGTGCATCCAAAGTGCATTGTGCTTTCATTACCATTATTACGCTCATGAGTCTTGTCAGCAAATATCTCCTTGTTTTCAGCACTTATATTTTTAAAAAATATAGCCTAGAATTTCGTCATAAAAGCTTCTAACTGTTTTCTCCAAGTTTTCAAATCACTTCTAGCTCGGCGCTGCAAACCAGGGTACTCTCAGACAGACGCTACGAAAATTGTTGCGAACTGGATGGAGAAGGCGAGGTGGAGGTTAGACTATCTACAAATGAACTC
The DNA here is from genome assembly GCA_010110895.2 of Picea sitchensis. Classification (NCBI taxonomy): domain Eukaryota; kingdom Viridiplantae; phylum Streptophyta; class Pinopsida; order Pinales; family Pinaceae; genus Picea; species Picea sitchensis. Next base: position 15,623 of record SNQJ01S0187161.1, on the reverse strand, counting down.
GTTCAGGCTCAAGTATATCAGTCTTCAAGTCACGGCCCCCAAGTACTCCATGAGTATTTTTAACTCAGTTGAAGGACATGAAAGAATTTGTTTATCATTTCTTCTCTTGGGTGTTGTGAATTGGTGATCTGTGCTGCCAACTTTCACACTTACCTTGTTGTCACGATCTCAATCAATTGCATGATCTTTGAGCCTTGATTATCAAAGCCTTAAACAAACCTTAGTTTCATGCCACCTTTCCTATCTCATGTCCATCTATTTCGGCTTACGCTACGAAAATTTTTGTGAACCCCCTTGTTCTGGCGCTGCAAACTCTGTGCAACAACTTGGCTCTGCTAATCCCCTATCCCAAAACCTTTTACCACCCTGTTTTCATCAAGATCTCCATTTTAAATTCAATTCTATCTATTCTGAAATTAAAAAAAAATTGTTGGTAAAGTCATGGTGAATTTTGCAAGAGGATAGTGAGGTATTGGACAAGACCTTTCCTACAACAAGTTGTTTCCTTGTACCTTCATGTTTTTGTGTAGTCTTCCTTCATCTCCCTGAATGTCACCCATCTTTTCCTAAGCCTGGAGGTCAAATAGGCTATAAACACACAAATCCTTAGACAAAACCAGCGCTTTGAGAAAGATCATCCATCAAACCCTAAGTCATATGTTTTTCATGTTTTGCCTCTTGCATCATTAAAATTGGTGGTGAAATTTTCTTCATATAACATCAATGGATACTCCACAACAAAAGAAGGCTCACAAGGGAGGGGAATTGTGAGGACTGAGCCCTATGACATGCAGTTGTTTGTTGTTGAACCCTTGATCAGGGAAGTTTTCCAAAGAGTGGGTTGTTCCAATTTTTGTCAGAAAATGTAGAGGGGGCACCCTGAGGTGGCTAGCGAATTTGCTTTGAATTTTGATGGAACCAAAATCAAGATTGGGGCATTAGAACTTGAGGTATCTGAAGTGACCATAGCAACAGCTACTGAAATACCTAGTACTGGTGAAAGGTGGTTTAAGGCCATGAACCTAAATGCAACCTTCTCCAAAGAATTCCTTAAACCAGGATATCAGGGAGACGGACTATTTAAAGGAGTGCCTAGAAGCCACATGATTGAAGGTTTTGAGAAGATGCTAAGGGTAATCCAAAGATATTTTACCTGTGAAGGAATATTCAACATGATTTATCAGTACCACATAATACTTCTACTACACTTCACAGAAAAAATACCTCATGAATCTTTCTTTCTATTTGTTTAGAAGCATTGGGAAAGTGGCTGACAGAGTCAAGGATAAGTCTAAGGCAGGTTACACAAGTGTTTTTCATTCAGGGATGATTAAAATGCTTGTGATGGAGGAGTTAAAGAAGAAAAACATTGACTGGGAGGAGTTAAAGAAGAAAAACATTGACTGGAAGCAGTTCATTGGTTCTTCACACTTTCAATTGAATGTTGCTCCTACTCCACAATCCAAGGTACAGAGCCCTCTTCAGGATGATAGCATTATACACATAGAGACAAGTAAGAAGAGCAAAAGTAAAGGTGTTGTAAAAAATGATAAAGCAACAAATGAACAGGAAGGAGAAGGAGGATCTTGTCACTCTCCACAAAGGGAGGTTTCACCCAAATTATCCCCAAAGTCAGTTGAGACTCCATCAACCAGAGCCACAGGCTCAAAATGAAGGAGGTTACTTTTCCCCTCACCATTTGTTGCAGTTGAAACTAAAGTTAGGAGGCCTTTCACCAGGTCATCAGCAAAGAAAGAAATTATTGAAAAAGAAGACATAGTGGAAGCTCCCATGAAGAGAAAAGATAAAGGTAAAGTTGTAGTTGTTTAGGAGCACATTGAGGTTATAGACATAACTACTCCTCCCAAGAACACTACATTTAAAATGTTGATCAGACAGCTTAGAGAGGCCAGAGTTGAAATTGCTAAATTGAAAAGGGAAGGGTTAGTTGGAAGAAAGAAGTTGAAGGATCTCATGGACATGTATCGTGGGACTCTTGTAAAAGCCAAGTTCATTGCTAATAGATTTAGACCTCTTCACATGCAGATTAAGAATCTATACAGACATAATATAACCTACCAAGGTCAGATTAGGTGGTTAAAAATGGAGTTGCAGCCTTTCAAAGAAGAGCTAGCCAAAAGGAATTTGAATGTGTTGGCCCAAACTGCCACAAGAAGGAGTTCTAGACTCGGGAAGAAAAAGTGAAATGTCTTAAAGGGTTTCAGTTTTGAACAATGCTTGTTCCTTGCATTTTTGAAGATTTTGATGAAGTACGATGCCTATGACTGAGTTTTTCACTCATACACCAAATTATGAAGTTTCTACAGACATCTCTAGATTTGAAGATGTTTTTTTGGGTGTTTTGGAACTCTTCTAAATACATTAAACAGTTACAGGAAAGTTTGCAGCGCCTGGCACTGTGAACTGTTTTATGCAGTCAAGCGTTGCGGACTTCACTGCGAACTGGTTGATACAGTTGGTGCTACAAGATATGTTGCGCACTTCTATTTTGAAGGTTTCAAGAGTACCAGCGATTGTCAGATGGCTAAAAGAGTATGGGACAGTTGCTTGAAGGCTAATTTAAAGATGGAGGGACACCTGACAAGAAGAAGATGCGCTCAAGGGACACATCATCAAACCTATTTAATGGTGTTGGGGTAGTTACTAGCATTAAGCCTAGTTTTTAGCAGTCAATTATTTTTTGTTGAACAGTGGTAGTCACCCTAGCTTCATGATGTGGGACACTATGCTAGTGGTTGGGGATCAAATTGTACAATTGTCATTCATAGACTAGGTTATAAGAGGGGTATTAGAACTCATTGTAGAGGTTCGAATGGTTGATGTAAGACTCTTTTTAGTGGTATTGATGTAACATAGCCAACTCCGGTTTTATGTATCAGACTTGATGAATTTTTATCTAATAGAAGTCAGTTTCTTTCATGCCATCTTGTTTCTCTCTTACTCTGAAATTTATTGTCATTGAATGATTCAAATGATCTTTTATAATTGTATTTCAATGGAGGTTTGATTGTGATGTTGTTATAACTTTTCTCAAAGTTTAAGCTTTGATTTAACAAATTCTTGTATCTAAAGTTTTTCCTTCATTTGTCTACTAGTAAATCTTAACGCTAATGGTAGACTTACTTCATTTTTCTCACTGAAGTCTTCCTTATATCCACATTACTCTTTAAAACCATGATCCAAGTTAGACAAGACCTCTTTTGTTGATACATCTTATCTAGAATTTCCTGTGTTTTTACATTACTGGGTTGAGTTCTATCCATTTGACACCTTATTTTAAAACTTACCTTACAAACCTATTGATGGGTACTGAGCTTGCACTTTAGCAGTCAAAGTGTAACTTCCAGTGCTAATAGGGCCCATGAGGTCACTATGGATCAGATGTAAAGGAAAGAAAGTCTTCTAAGTCTTTCCTTTGTCGAATTTCTCTTGAGGGTGTTTTCCAAGAACACATCCCTCACAAATTCATTTGGAGAAGTGGATGTCATGTAGACCGTCAACCATTCCATGCTTACTAAGCTATCGCATATATCTAAAATTTAAATGTTTGAATCTTTTGTGTCATATTCTACTGCTTTCATCAGCATGGGTAAGTAGTAATGCAGAATCTGGTTCAATAAATTCAGAAAATGTGTAGAGTCTAGAATGATGATTTACCTCACTGGTAGAAACCCTGGAATTGGTTTGCATGTCATAGATATCCACTGCATCCGGTGTGAATATGACTCTCTTTCCAGTGTCGAAGTTTGTCATCTGATACACGAAGAGAAGATTGACGAAAAGTTTGGGAACATGTAGCACATTCTCGAAGCTCTCGTTAGTGAGTTCAATTCTTCATTTGTCAGTGACCTCGACTGGAGAGTTGTTCCCCATCAGAATAGGAGGACCTTTGCATGCATCCAATAAAGAATAGACTTATTTTGTGGCATTCATGTGGTGCGATGCTCCTGACTCTACGATCCAAGCATCGGGAGAGGAAATGGAAATCAAAGCATGGTTAGAATTTTCTTTCTTGGGATTCTGATCTTCTAGCTTCTTCTTCTTGGCAACCTCATGGATGCGATCTCCAAGGTTGTTTTGTTGAAGTATTTAGGCCATTAGATCTATCTGTTTCTGCATACATGCAGATTTTGGATGGAATCCTTTATAGCAGTAAGTGCATTTCTCCCATTTTCTTTCCTTTCCACCTTTGGATCCGAAGGCATCGTTGAAGGGTTTTGAGTACCCTTCCTTCTTTGGATTTGCATGTGATTTCCTTTTGTCTGTGTCTTTATATTTATGATATCGATGACCGCTACCATCTTGCACAATAAGTGCATGCACCTTTGGGCCTTTGATTTTTCCCATATTGATGAGCTTGTTCTTCTCTTGTGTAAGAGACTTGATAAACGCCTCAAGAGCGGGCATCGTCCAAGTGGCTCCAGAGACGAGCCTAACTGAATGAAATGTAGATACAAACACTGAGTATTCCATACCAAGTTTGAAGAGAATGGTAAGAACCATTTGTTTCTCCTCCTTAGATTTATCAATCCCACAATCTTTGAGTTGCGACAACAAATCCTTATATTTGGTAAAGAAATCTTATTGATTGTCGAAGGTTTTTGGATCCAAAGTGAGCAATTTCACCTCGAGCATGTGTCCTCTCATCTCGTCCTGTTTTCCAAAAATCCCTTCCATGGTGGTTCAGGTTTCATTGGAAGGTTTACAGGAGGATATGTGAAAGAGGAGTTCACGAGAAATGAGACTACAAATAGTTCAAACGCTTCATCCATTCAATTTAGATACTTGGATTTTTCTATGGCTGATGTTGGTTCAGTTTATATGTTCATGGTTAACATGTATAATCCTCTGCCTCGAATATGCATTGTCATCTTCTCCTTCCATGCAAAGAAATTATACGTTGTAAGAATGAATTCTTTTGGAAATTCCATTTTTTTCGTTGTCTTCAATCTTCGGTACCTGCAAAAATAATTTGGTGTCTTTTCTCTAGCAGTTCGTCGGCTCTGATACCATGGAAATGTCTTGAACCTGCACATAATAGATCTAGCGAGCAAATGACATACACAATTTGCAGAGAAAATATGAGAAAAGAGAAGCAGGAGAGAAAGAATGGAAGAATTCTCATTAACCAAATGAATGAATGATAATTTACACATGATATACTCTGTATAACTCAACTAATGTGCACTGGGGGAGAAGCCAATGCACCATAGTAGTGGTCTAGAGTGATATGGACACACAACAACAGTTACGGGAGTAAAGTGCCACCTAGTCTAGTCTCTCAAGTAGTTACATGAGTGAATTGCCACCTACTATGAGTTAACTAGTCTCTCAGTCTTCAGTCAACTCACTGAAACAGAGTGAAGTGAGGAGGAGATGAGAGAATCATGAGTAATGCACTAGTCTGGTGATGATCCCAAGGACAATGTGCATTAGTTGGTGATGATCCCAATGCTACATGGTGATTACATGGTGATAATCCCAATGTGGCATCTAGACTCCACTCAACTGATCACACTGAAGAGTGAACTGAAGAGAATATTCTCCCTAAACTATAGGAAATTGGATAATGACTAATAAACATAGAGAAAACCTTAGGAAAAAAAATCATAGATGTGTGTAAAGTATCTCCAACAGTACGTTGTCCACTTCCCTAGATTAGTTGAAAAGTTTTGTTGTTGGAGGTGCTATTATATTGTGGCTAGATTGAGTAAAATTATTTTTCACATTGGGGGGCTATGGGAAACGTGTTGCTTATGTTATAGACCTCTCCACCATACAACAGACTATGGTTAGTACGTTGGAAGTTATTGTGTTATTTATTTATGACTTTGTGGCTACTTTCTTGTTTGGGTTAATCTTTAGGTGAGTGACCTGGTTGAAATTCCTCATTGACCTAAGGCCTTGCACAGTGGGCATCACTAGAGTTCCCAGTTTTGCATCGATAAGGAGGAAAATACACCCTTGAACTACCCTAACAGTGGTTTCTTAGTATTGAGGGCCAACTTGCATCAATAGGTTAGATTTCGTCAGAGTATTGTAAAAGATAAGTAATTGGTTAAAATATTGTTTATTTCTATTGAATTTTCTATGAGCTATGGCTCATGTATCCTCTTTTAATTTTATGTTTAACTATTACTTGAACCATAACTATTGCAGCAAACCAAGATCACAAGAAGAATAACCATGCACAAGAACACAAGAAGTATCTTGGGAAACCCTTCTCAACAAGGGAAGAAAACCCAGTCAATCCTTTGTTATATTCCTCAAGAGAAAGACCTCCCACACCATCACCAGACTTAGCACACAAGAGGGTGTTGTAATTCTCACAATTTCAGACCACAACTTCTAAAATTATGAGATAACACAATGTTAAGTGTGTTTCCTCAATGAGGATTCACTCTTATTTATATAAGACTTGTCACATCAAATGATGTCTCTATTGGCACAATAGAGCCGATATCAATAACTCAAAATATAATTAATAATTACCATATTAATTATCTTTTATATGAATTATCTTTTACATTAAGGTGGGGCCGACCTGTACCCTTTACATAATCAATAGGGTTACAGGTAAGTCTGACTCTTGAACAATATAGCAAGGGATCTCATACACCCACTAGTGCTCAGCCACTAGGGGCACATCCACGTGGATGTCCATATCTCTATTTCACTGTGTCTCACAGGAGAACCACACTCACTAGTGCTCAACCACTACGATCATGTTCACCTGTGCTCATCCACAGGCACATCCACTCAACAGATCTTCTTTCACACTGCATTACACAAGAGAGTCATCTGGAGTTCATCATCTCAACTCTCTGCTCATAGGAGGATAATACATCGTCTTCATCTCTGTCTCATAACGATGTACCCAGCTCATGGGAATTCACACGTTCACCTTGTGCTCAGCCACAAGCACATCCAACTCGGCAGGTCTCCTTTCTCACTGCATTACACAGGAGAATCATATGGAGTTCATCATCTCAACTCTCTGCTCAGAGGAGGCTAATACATCGTCTTCATCTTTGTCTCATAACGATGCACCCAGCTCATGGGAATTCACACGTTCACCTTGTGCTTAGCCACAGGGACGTCCAACTCAGCAGATCTCCTTTCTCACTGTGTTACACAGGAGAATCATATGGAGTTATTCTCAACTCTCTGTAAGGAGGAGGCCATCTCTATGTTCCAACTCTGTCTCAGATAGGAACCACGCGCCCATCTCAGGGGATCTCTCTCAGGTTTGTGTCCTGGAGGATGTCTCACGCAACTGTAATCATCAACAATTTATACTATTAAATAATGGTATCAATGGTTTTTAATGCAAAAGATTGATTGTTACTGAGTTCTAAAGGAGAATTAGTTGGTTATTTATTATTATTTGTTATTTGAATGAATGTTCCAAAGTAACAACCCACCCATCATGCCTATGTTGGGTTGGGTTGCAAAGTTGGGGGACTAAAAGAAGCCTTAGGCTTCTTTGTCTCTTCAACAATTGATGTGCAAATAAAAGGTTACCATTAGATCACTTTCATATTAGAGGCTACTTGAGTCTCACTCAACTAAGGATCAAATCCTAGTCTCTTTCATGCCCACAACAAGGAAGTTACTAAAAAACCTTTTGCTTGGGATTATAATGACCAAAACATGGGGACTTAGCCTTTATTGGTGTGATAAGAAGACTTTGCTTCACAACTTAGTGGTGCGAAGGACAAGTCCAAAATATTTAAGTGAGATGGTCTTTCTCTTGTGTGAGATAATTTGCTTCTAAAAGGACCAACAACTAGTTTGCCTTTCACTCAACTAAATGTCAAGGTCTTTCTTTGTTCATCTTTTGATGGTATGTTAAATGACTACATCTAACTACTCACTTATGCAGAGAACAAGGAAGTGAAAGCTTGATTCCTTTTGGAATTTCTTTCGAAACAAAGGCCCTTAGGTTCATTCACTTGTCACATCCTTGAAGAAGGATGATTGTTGATTCCCCTCTCCAGAGTGTGATATGGACAAAAGAAACAAAAGACAAGGTGTTGTGTCTTTGGTTGTCATGGTTCTAATTTTCAAAGTTCTCTTAATAGTATTAACACTTGCTAGATGTGAAAAGTATTCCAAACCAACGAGTTAACTCAAGCTACAAGGGAAGGAAAAAGGAAAAAGGACTTATATCCTTAGTGGACTTGTAGCATAACAACTGATTTCCACTCTTTAAGAGTGATTAGAACCCTTCATACCTTAAGTGTGCAACCCAATTAAATTAGTAAATAGTTTGGTGAATACTCAAGAGCCTTGAATGGTGAAGGCCTCCATCAAAGGATCCATGAAGATGGAAAGCAATGCAAAATGAACATGAAGTCTCTTATAGATATGCAAAGCAACCTTGACACCAAGAGTCTTTCCATGCATGAGTAAGTTTAACACTAGTTTGAATAAGGATGAGAAACTCAAAAGGGGCGTCAATATGCACATATGGGGGTGTTGAGTGGTCAACACTTCCTTGTCAATGATGCATCGAAAATGTCCTTTAATAATGATGGTAGTTCCCTTCAATAAGGTATTTTGTAATTTTTAAGACCAAAACCAAGGTCATTAGTGGATATGTAGTTAGGTAGTAACACTAGAAGATCTTAGGTATGTAATTAGGCCAAGGAGCCTAAATCATCATAGGAATTTCAATTTATTGTTAGTAGGGTTAAAATCACTACAATTATAAAGAGAAGTCACCCCTTCAATGAAGATAGAGAAACACATGAAGGTCTTAGATATATAACCAGGCCAAAAGCCTAATTGTAAAGAGGAACTACATATTAAATGAAGAGAAAGAAACATTGGATGTTGAGGGAAGATAGTGTCTTAGATCCCCTATGTATACTTGTTCATAATCTCATGTGTAAGGGTGCCTCTCTACTCTTCTATGTCTTAGATCCCCTATTTATAATTGTTCATAATCTCATGTGTAAGGGTGCCTCTCTACTCTTCTATTGGGTAATTTAATACAAACACGGTGGCTCCAAAGGTGGTTTTCTCTTATGAAAAATCCTCTTTTCAAGCAATAAAGTCCAAAAATTTACCGAGGAATACAAACATAGAATGAGGAAATTCCAACACCTAGCAAATCTAGGGTCACGCATTTTCAAAAACTTTACCAAGAGCTCTTAGGGGCCAACATCATAGATATTTAAAATTACTTATTTCTTCCCCAACTTCATAAATGATGAAGCAAATGAAGATCTAACAATGGAGGTCTTGTAAGATGAGCATAGATTCATTCCAAAATAGCAAAAGCCACTCTAAAATATAGAATTGTTTCTATAGGATTCTAGGATCTTATTAGAGATGATGTAATTTCAAATGGTGGAACAATACAAAGTTTCAAGAAATTGGGGACATTCAACTCTACATTCATAGCACTAATCCCAAAAAAACATAATCCATCCTCCTTCAAGGATTTCAAGGCCATCTCCCTATGTAATTCAATTTACAAAATAATCTTTGGAGTTATTCCCATAGGCTCAAGAAAGTTTTGTCCTATTCCATATTAAGAGAACAATTTGGATTTCTTTGGGACAGACAAATTCATGAAGCAATGAAGGTGACCGAGGGGTGAATTCACACTTAAAAATCAGCAATGATCATAAAATCGGATATGTTCTAGGAATTTGAAAAGCTAAGTTGGTTGTACATCAAGTTGACATTGATTCACATTGGGATGAGGTTAGATGTGGTTAATAGGATCTTGAGTTGTCTCTCAATAGTCTCCTATATCCCTAATAGATTCAAAATTCTTTTGCCCAACTAACAAATGTCCATGGCAAGGCTGTCCCCTTTCACCTCTATTATTTTTTATTATGTTGGCAAACTAAGCAAGCCCAAATGCTTGATTACAAAAGAAGGGGCATTATAGGAAGCATCGAAATAGATAGAACCCTTCACCTAACTGATATGTTGTTTGTTGATGTTGACCTACACTTTTGTGATGGGTCTCGTAGGGCTGTTGAAAGTTTTGAAGAAATTTTGAATCTATATTACAAAGATACATGAACGGAAGTAAATAACCAAAAGTCTACTACCTCCTTCAGAGGAATTCCAAAAGCACAAGCAAGATTCCTTCAAACCTTACTGCCTTTCAATACAATTGATTTCAACAATGGATTCAAATAGTTGAGATTCTTTCTAAACCCCAATGGTTATAACTTCAAACATCGGGGATGGTTATGTGAGAAAATTGACAAAAGGGTATCAATGTGGTGTTATCAATGATTGCATGGAGTAGATTGACTCGATTGAAACCATTGTTAGAGGCTATCCTTGTCTATTGGCACTCTAGCACACATTCTTAAATCTATGCTTGAAAAGATTAAGAAAAAAATGTTGTAAATTTATTTGCTCTAAGGAGAAAAAGGCTTCCCTTATAAAGTGGAGGGAATTGCTAAACCAAAACAGGATGGAGGTTGGGGGTTCTAAAATACACTCCTTTAAGAAGGCCTCAAGCTTGTGGAGAGTGATAAGAGGTGATGATCTATGGCATCATGTAATTTGGCTAAAACATGTGGATCCTCATCGTTTGAAGAATGGATTGGACTCCCACCTAAACCTATTTCTATGTGGAATGTTCTTATTCAATCTTTCACTCTTTTGGGTAATTGGATTATGTGGAGGGTAGGCAATGGTGAGAAAGGATAGGTGAGGAACCCTAGGTAAGATGTGAAGAAATCGGTAAGATGTTTGGTGCAACTAGTGAATTTTTACACAACAATGATATTTTATCTCTTGTTTACATTGCATATCCCAACTCAACCACCATTTAGAAACGGGACTAGAAAACTGCACCTATTTCAAATGTCTCTATGTGGAGGTTCTTATTCAATCTTTCATTGTTTTGGATAATTGGATCATTTGGAGGGTAGGCAATGGTGAGAAAGGATAGGTGAGGAACCCTAGGTAGGATGTGAAGAAATCGATAGGATGCTTAGTGCAACTAGTTAATTTTTACATATCAATGATATTTTCTCTTGTTTACATGGCAGATCCCAACTCAACCAACCATTTAGAAACGGGACTAGAAAACTGCAAGGTCATTAGGCTTGGAAGGTGATTCAAAGGATTTGTCCGTAGATTGCAATTAAGTTCCATAAGAATCAAAGATGAAGAATATGACATAATCTGGTCCAAATACTCAGATCCCAACTCAACCACCATTTAGAAACGGGACTAGAAAACTGCAAGGTCATTAACCACCATTTAGAAACGGGACTAGAAAACTGCAAGGTCATTAACCACCATTTAGAAACGGGACTAGAAAACTGCAAGGTCATTAGGCTTGGAAGGTGATTCAAAGGATCAATGAAATTGGCTATGTCCGTAGATTGCAATTAAGTTCCATAAGAATCAAAGATGAATATGACATAATCCGGTCCAAATACTTAGGTTCAAGAAGTCACACAGCAAAGCTTGGGTACAAAGAAGTGTTTCCTAAAGAAATGCAAGGGTAACCAACGTCGTGGTGGAGAAGCATACAGAAAATTAAAGCACAACTCAAAACAAAATTGTCCCTCTGGTTTATTTCTGAGAAAGAAGACATTAACTTGGAACACATTGCAACAAAGGACCTGGCAGGACCCACGCAGATGTTTTGTACAAATCTATAGAAGACATTATTGACCACCTTTTGGTTCAGTCCCTTAACCAGAGCAGTGTGGAATGATACAAAAGCATTATCTAGAGGTAAGGGTTCTTGGCATGGCAAGTCTATCAAAAAAATGCTTTAAACAATGGTGGGAGGAAAATTCTCTCAAAGACCATAGTACCCTGCCCTGTATAGTTTCTTGGGTGTGTCGTTGGCAAAGAAGTTCTGATATTTCAAGTCTTGAATCAAGTCAGATTTCTCAGGAGAGTATCGTAACTTTTGCCAGAAACAAACCTCCAAGGGTTGTCCCTGATCTAATCATAGACAAATCCATGCCATGGGACTTTTATAGATGAAGCCGGCCAAGGCACTCCCATGATGAGTAGAGCTAGTGGAGTTCTACACTTTTCTGATTCACATTATCTGGAGTTCAACACTACATTAGGACCAAGAATTAATAACTGGGAGGATTAAACCCCCTTCTAATCTTGCCAAGGCCATCTGTAGCAAAAAATAATCAAGATTTGCAGATATTTGGATACTCTCTCCTTGTTATTTACTAGCACAGCCACTAACTTGCAGCCGGTGAACAGATTAGGTATCGGCTGGAAAAAATCCCCCGCACAGTTAGAAAAAAAACCCTAATTGATGCAGTAATAACACGCATACCAAAATCCACCGGCTTAGTAAATAATTGACACAGTGAAAACTAGGCACAGTAAATAATCACATTTGCTGCAGTAAATAATTTGATCCGCCATTGTCAAGCTAATCTCACTAATGAATCTCAGTAATGATTAACTGCCATGTTTTGACATGCAAGGAAGATAATCCATAAAATCTTAACATGCAAGGAAGATGATCGACAACATCAACATCGCTGAAGTGAAAGATGATCAAAGACTCCCAGCAGTTTCAAAATATCACCATGGTTGATTTTATTTGCTCTCTAGAGTTTTATTGACAGTTATATCGTCAAGGAGAAAATAATAGAAATAGGGAAACAAAGGAGGGACAACATCCTGAACAAAAATCACAAATTTGTTCGCTTAAATTGAACAGCTTTATGTAAAGAGCCAAATAAGCTCCATCAGATACTCTACCATTATATTTTGGATCCACAACGAAAAAGCCACTCATAATTTGTTTATAGGCTTTGGTGGACTCATAGTTTGGGATTTCAATTCTGGCCATAATATAATGAAAATTAGGCATGCATTAATCTATTACAGTCTAGTCGCATATATACAGACGTGAACAAAGATGGAGTTGCAGTGATATTGCCTGCACTACTGATAATAAATCAATTCTAAATAAGCGGCTTTTTATACAGATAAAAGTCCATTTGTAAAACCAATGGGTATACAACCAATCATTCAATTAATTAGGATTGCCAAATGTTATCATCGTGATGATGACGACATCACAGCCTCACCTCCTATTGATAATGTAACTAAATAACGTAGTTACATTATCGTATAATTGTTTTTGGGATAGTCTAAAACGTTATACATTTTTTACTATTTCTGGCAACCATTACTGGAATCTGGCATTTTTGAAGCCTGTTTCTGAAGAGAATCAGAAGGATCACATTACCTACAGCTGAGAAAATTCCTGGGATTCCCCTTGCTAAGGGGGTTAATGAAAGGTCCAATGATTTCAAGCTCTTCAGGATCCCCAGCTCTGGAGAAAATGGGCCAGAGAGACAATGAACTTGCAGAAAGTGTATCGAGATGGTAAAACAGATGAACTAAACATACAGATAAAGTTTAAATAGGTTTTAATGTTAAAATTATTTAATAATTCCATTCATCTTTGGCCTACTGTATCTTATGCAGTAACGATGTTAAATCCACGAATCATATCCGGGAGGACTGTCCTTTCACAGAATAGGAATGGAAAGAAGTCTTTAGCTTGTCAGGGGGGTGAGTACCGATGTCAGGTAAATCCTAGATTGAAATCTTCAAATACCGGGTTCAAGATCCTACAGTAACAGACCACAAATCTCTCCCAAGTGTAATGGCCTGCCCTGTATGGCTATAAAAAGATTCACTTGTTCAAGGTATAGCAACTTTCCCACTAAAGGTTCTCCATATTGCTCGATATATATATATATATATGTTGTGAAACAGCCAAAAAGGAGAAGGTACACAGTTTAAATCCCACCCCCACCCCCCAAAAAAAAATAAAAAAATCCGGGCCTTAGGGTTTTCTTTGATGGGGCCAGCCAAGCCATCCCAAAAAACAGTGAAGTTGGTGGGTATCTTGCACCTTTCAGAAAAACACTTTTCTTTCAAGCTTGTGCAGGGAAGAGGTTCAAATAACCTGGCAGAATTGTATGACCTTATAAATTTATTGAAGTCAGCATTGGAGAACGAGGTGGCTAGCCTGCCAGTATTTGGAGATTCAAAACTTGTAGTAGAACAGGTTAAAGGACCTTACAGGTGTGACAATATAACCCTAATGACTTTGCAGGATCAGGTGATAGATGCTGCTGCCCAAATCAGTGTTCTCTCTTTCTCTCGTGTTAAAAGAGACCGTAACGAGGTAAACATATGAACTATCAAAACAAGCAGTAGAAGAAGTGGAGGACTCTCATATTGGATTCTGCCAGTAAGAGTGACATCCAACCAGTAATCATTCAACACTTTTGCCTTTCGGATAGACAGGCTGTTTTTCAAGTTAACAATTTCCAGTTTTCGCAGTTCCTTTTTTATTGCTTGCAGTTAGTAGAAGAGAGACCTTACACCTTGCTGATAATACAACTACAACAGGTATCTGGATTCTGAACAAAACAGTGAGATCCTACAGTCAGCGAAGTGTTGGAGTTCTCTTTACAGATGAGGAACAAAGAAGGGTTTAGCACCTACAGCCTGTCTCAAAACATTACAGCCAACAATCCTTTTTGTGACGAAGTGTTCAAAATCTTCTTGGAAGATGAAGAAGAAAGCAGAGTTAGTACCTACAGCCTGTCTTAAAGCCTATTAGCCAGCACTGTACTGTGATGAGATACAATTTTCTAGAATTAATGGCAGACTAGTAATTTATAGCCTGAATTTTTATACTTATGAAAGAAGATAGAGAATTTAATTACTTAAAAGCAACAAAACGTTTGACCCATTAGAGGGCAGTTACTGTGATGAGGTCCGTATCTTTGATTCTTGTAATCGTAGTACCAAAGATGACAATGCTAGAAAGTATGAGATAGTAATCTTTTAGTCTATATTTCCAAAGATTTTCCATACAGTCTTCTGTTGTCAGTGCTGAAGGCACATGAAATGTAACTCAACTTTTATCTCAAAATAAAGTAACAAATTTTTCCTTTTAAAAATATAGATGAATTTAGTTTGAAATTAATGAAAAAACATTCGACAACAAATGGGCAGTATATCTTTAAAATACATCGGGGTTCCTTCTTTTAATGCATGGATCCAATAAATACAAAGCTGAGTATTGAATTTCATTATGCTAAGATATGATGTATAACCACAGAACAACCATGACCATGACCATGATCTAAGACGTTCACTGCACTAAGCTGCCATATATAATGACTTCTGGTGTATATAACCAAGACCATGCTCTAAGATAGACTAAGTAATGCCAACATTAAAGCAACTCAAGACGTTCATTGCACTAACCTGTCATATATAATGACTTCTGGTTGGAGAAAACAACCAAATAAAGAGCAGCCTTAACAATACTATATACTACAAAACAAATTTACATTATTGATGACAAATTATTGCATTAGAATTTATGGTGAGATCTTGATAACAAAAAAGGTAATCCCACAAAGAAAAGCAATTCATTTAGAAAATATTTGATCAGAATTCCTCAATGTAAAACAAAGATGGCAAAAATTCATTAAAAAGATCAAATTGTTACACCTATAAACTGTTCCTACTACCCAAGCCTGATACTATCCTAAAACATGTCCTTCAAACAATTCCTCGTACTGCCATGCATGGTA
>SNQJ01S0187160.1:22615-40440 GCA_010110895.2 Picea sitchensis | reverse complement strand
TTTAAAATCTTAAAAATATATTTTTTCGTTAAAATTTAAATATTTTATGTATTTTTTAAAAAAACCGGTTCATTGAAACCGGTTCGACCGGTTTATTACCGGTTCCGGTTCCGGTTCAGGTTAGACCCTCGACCGGTTCCGGTTTTTAAAACCTTGGTTGGGATAGCTTTAAGCTAGAAGTTACCTTCATAGCTCACTTAAATTTCTTAGTTTTTCCCCTTTCATTTTCTGTCATATTAGTTTTTCCTCTTAGATAGGTCATTTTATTCTTTAAATTTTTTGAAATTTGTATGCAAAAAATTTCTGTTGTAAAACATAAATTTTCTTAACTTTTCTATGTGTGTTGCAACATTTTTAGCAAGCAATAGCTTGCTGGTTTTTGCAGGTTCTCGCTAGGTCAAGGGTAAATGCTGCCCATTTTTAGTCACAACACACACCAATGACCCTTTCTTTGATTGGGTAACAACACTCAATCATTTCTCTATCATTTCTAAGCATTGTAGCAAGCCCAAAGGGGGTCCCCAAGTGGCTTGCCTTCTCTTTAAATTTTGCTATTAGTGTAAATCTATTAGTGCCTACATCTTGGTGAGTGTTTGGCAAAGCAAACCCCCAAAATCATAAGGCTAGGAGCTTATTTAATTTTCTGCATTTTTTATTCTTTGCCCCACTTGTCATTAGGACAAGGTTGTGTGGCTAGGTAGCTCTAAATTACTTTATTCATTTTCCAACCCCCTTTGGCACAAAATAGGAAGGCTTGCCTCAACCTTGTGCCTTTTATGAGTGGTTTGTATTTTTGTTTTTCATTTCTAGTTTTACATTCTTTAGTTGCCTACACCTTGGATGTGAAGTTGGCCTAGCCAACCCCCAAAATAGTATGGCTAACTTAGTTGTCTATTTTTAATATGTTTATGCTCATGGTTTAAAATCATCTAGAATTAGATCTCACACAACTAAATGCTAGCTTAAGCCCATGGAGGCATAGGTTTAATCTCATGCTTTCAAGTTTCCATTTTCTTTGCAAGTTTTAGATCTCAAGCATTTATCTTCTTAGCTTTGCAAGCAATATGGGCATGTATATGGTGTAAAACAATCTACTTTCTTTCCAGCAAGCTCTTTCAAGTTCTTTGCATGCTTTTCAAGTAATAATCTAATGGTTTAGAACTTCATTTCTTGGTAGTTCAACATTTCGGTTTTGGCACATTTTCACTTTTTTGGGGCAAACAAATCTCATTTTTACACACCTAATCACTCAAATTAACTTAGTCCATAGGATTAGTAATAAACTAGACTTAGTAGGACTCCTCTACTGACCCAACTTTGCCATTTAAACGAGGACTACAGGAAGCAATGGAAGGTGATAGGTTGGGGACGGTCTCGTGGCGCTCAACGTCCTTTCCGAGAGTACTCTTTTCCCTTGGGTTGACCTGTGGAGCTAGGGTAGGCCTTGTTGCCATACTTCTTGAGCACCCAACAGTTACTTGGTACAAGCGAGGGGAGTATTGGGTTGACACTTAGCTAGGATTTAATCTTCATTTAATAACTCCTAATAAATCCTTAATCCACTTCAACTTTGGGCATCGACTTGATATTATCTTTTGTTGTATACACTTACACTTGCAAGCAGTTCATTTTACATTTACATTTCATGCAAATTTATCTTATGGTGGTGGATTAAACACTAAGTAGTCATAAATTGTGCTTTTGGACATTTGTCCTTTCAAGCATTTCTTTTTCAGTTAATTGGTATTCATATCTTTGGTGTGATCCCTCAAGAAGTTGTGCATCCTTTGGAGGCACTATCTTGTTGGATCTTGTGTGATCTTGTTTGCCATTGAAAGCAGTCACATAGAGTAGTGCATTCCTTTGGGAGACACTCTATTGTTGAGCATGCTAGGCTTGTTGTGTTGATGAATGTTTCCCTTTGAACATCTCAAAATTCCTGCACATACAAGCAATTTTCAGTTAATCTCTTTGTGTCTTTGTATCTATTGTATCTTGTTTTGTATCTTTGCTTATAATTATATCATCTATTCATCTTGTGTTTAGTTGTAGATTTGTATCTAACATTGTTGTGAAGTAACTGTAATCATTGTAATCTTTGTAACTCTTTTGTAATCTAAACCCCTCAAGCTTTAGTTGACCCCTTGCCCAATCTTAGGTACTAGTCCTAGTTGTCCTAGGAAAAGGTTTGATTGTCATCTTATACTGTTGCACATTGCATTGTTTCCTTTGCATCATAGGCTAGACTTTCCCCCAACCCTTAAACTAATTAAAACCAACTCCTAGAACTTAAAGTTTAATCTCATCTAGAAACTAGGGTCTACTCCCCTTGGCTTCCCTAGGAGTGAGCCTAGACGGAAGAGGTTCAAGTCAAACTGACAGCGTGGGCTTTGAACCTAGGCGTTGTGCCTCCAATGACACACTAAGTGAACAGGACTTAGCTCACGTTTGCAAGTGTGTATAAGGACGACAACAGGGTTAAAGCACATAGAGCTGTTATACTTGCCACAATAAGCTTTAACTTGTTGCTAAATGATGAAGAAATGTACTTGGAGGGGTCCTTAAAGGTACCAAACTCAAACAGTGTTATAAGAGTGAGTCCTACAATTAAGTATTGATCCAACAACCATTCTTAACAAGATGATAGATGCAAGACAATGCATTTAGAAATATGACATCAAAGGGAATTAAGAAGAGAAAAACTCTCACTTAAAACCATCCCACATATGATAAACTAACCCTTATTTATGGCTTCTCATAACAATGTCTTTGCAAGCAACTCTTATCATTCACCCACAATAGTTAGAAATAAAATATATCTTCACATATGATAAGCAAGAACCCTTGAAATTTCCATTAAGCGTCCAAAAAGATATTCAACAATGCTCCAAGAGGAGAAACTCCTCACAAATCAAACAAGACTACAATTGGAAAGAGATACTCTTTAAATAGAGTCTATCTCCATCTTTTACATTAAAATATCAATTGTTTTCCTAGATGCAATAACCTCTCCAAGGAATACAACAATAAAATAACCTCTTCAACTACTTCATCACAGAAAGTAGTAATGATTTGTTGAGATCCACTTTCTTCTCTAATAAGAATCAATCAAATATGTTAGGAAAACAATATAATAATGCTCTCATTTAACCAATTTGATAAGACAAGTTAGGAATAATAAAATAAAGTAGTTGGTTATGCATCAACCTCCATAAAGCTCTCTAGTGTGAAATGTCCTTCCAATATTGGATAAAGATGTGTGCGATGTGGCCTCAAGTGCTACGATGTTGTCCACCATGGGCATACATTTAGAATGATCTCACCTAATAACCAAAGCCCTCAAGCAATTAAGGTGGGGTGCTCCTCAAAATGAGTGGTCAAAATGCAACAAGAATTTTCTGGTAGTAGATTTTGAAAACGGTATAACTTCATCGATTTCTGTTGGAATTTCTATTATGAATGCTATTTGGCGGCCATTATGCATTTAATAGCATTTATTTGGTGGAAATTTGGGCACTCTATCAAAAGATAATTGCTCTTGAAGCTAGGATGTCCTCAAAATATGCAATGAAGCCCTAAATCTAGGGTTCAAAAACTCCTAGATCTCCTCCAATGTGAGACGTGTAGGTCTCCAAGGTGAGATGTCGTCCTCAAACATATATATAAGTTCAATAAGTCTCCAAGAAAGGTGGAGGTTGTCAACAATAAGCATAGACATAAGTGCAAGCAACTTCCACAATTGGACGTCCTCCTTTATCTATGGCATAAAACCATGAAACCTCCTCCCAAGTTGACATGCCTCATTAATAAGCAAGAAAAGGTGTGCAATGTAACTTACAATGGTGGGTGTCTCCTCAAAGTAGGGTTTGAGTCAAGTCAAACCTCCTGTGATAGCATCTGTGAAACTTCCAAGAGAAACAACCCATCAAATAAAGCATGGAAGAGTGCAAAGTTGCCTCAAATGGTGGATGTCTTCCTCAAATAAGGTGTAAAGCAAGTGGATCCATGAAATAAGGCATCAAACCTATGAAGCACAAATGTGAAATGCCATCAATGCTTAACCAACTGCATGAAGAAAGAGGGCTGCCCCTCATCAACCAATATAATAAGACCATCTCTCAACTTGTGTGCAAGATAATTCTCCAAAGTTGGGATGTCTTGATCCATAAAACATGAGAAGGTGTGCAAGGTGATAGATCCATACAAGGATGTGCCAAATCATCGAAACGATGTGCCAACTCATAAAGAAAGGGAGCAACGTCACCATTAAAATCAGTGTTGTAAATCTCTCCAATATTTCGTCGATATTCCGAGATATTTCGAGTTAAACCCTTGTCCGATATATCCGAGATATTCTGAGTTAGACCCCTGTCTTGCGACATTTTCCGAGATGTTCCAATAGTTTCTGCTGATGTCACTGAGAAGTTACATTCCAGACCCTCGTCGATACTTTCCCTGAGATGAGATTTACAACATTGATTCAAATCACAAAGTGACGACAAGTGTGTATATGCCTCTACATATGTGCCATCGAGAGTGAAACAAGGGAGCACTCATGTAATGGTAGTCCACATCATTAAGAAAGAAGTCATGTGCCAAGAATCTCCAACTAGTGAAGGACATCCAAGTCAGTCAAAAGCATGCATAACTAGTTGTTGAAAGGGCTATATTGCAAGTGAGTAGTGTTCTCTTGAAACTATATGCCAATGAAATTAGGATGCTATATCAGTGCAAAATAAGCCCACAAAAGTTAGGGTGTTCTTGTACCAAGGTATGCTTAGACCATGTCAAATCAACTCAAATGAATGTGAAATCGAGTGATAGCAAGGGGAGATGCCAAGTGCTCTACGCCATTATGAAGCCAATCAAATGAAGATGCCAATACAATGTTAGCCTAGCCCAAAAGTTCTAGGGCGTTCCATCAAGGGAGTCATTTATCAACATGTGTCATCAACCATCCAATGATCATAGGGGCTCCACAACAAAGTCTACTAGCATGTAAGGACGATAATCACATAGACAACCAAAACATGAACATCATCAAGCCATCCATGAATACATCACCAATAGTCTCATCAAATGCAATAACAAATCGTTGGCCATCGAAAGATCAACATGTAAACCTGCCTTTGTGATGAAAATCACAAGAGTAGTGAAAAAATTCACCAGTGTAGGGCTTAGTCAAAATGAGGGGTAACAACTAGCTCCAACTCGGGAACATGTGCTTTTTCTTGGGGGTGCATGAGAACATCAGAACCCACTGCATGTACTTGCTATGACTGACTGTTAATATCAAGCAAAAAAATGCCGCGAGATGGATCCATATCAACATCCCTAAACACCTCATTGCAAGTCCATCATAATCCATTACATCCATAATGGTTCGAATTTGGATTTACCAAATAATGCATACAACAACAGTGCCAATTAGAACTTGAAATGAAATCTAATGCTCACATTTTGAGGTTATTTATCCAATTCTAATGCTCAAGGGAGCTTATTGTTTTTCATACTTGTTATCACAGAAACTCACACTTATAGAGTTAAAGTCCAAAAGCTCAAGTGCGATCCGGTGTAACCAAGAGGGAGGTCACTTTCACCTCATCAATCCTCTTTCACTTAAGGCCGGTTCTTCTCTGGCTCAAGGGGGTTTCTCTAGATTAAGATTTGCTTGGTTAATAATGTCTTAAGTAAAGTTATTAAAGAATAATTAGGAAACTGGATACATGGATTTGCGTAAGGTACTTTGCTTAGATGTCCCATGTTTACTATGTATTGAAACATTACACCATTAATAATTATGAAATCTTGTTTTCCCTGTCCCGTTATCTTGCATGTTTTGTGTATGTATATGTCTAGTTTGTTTTGCTGATGTTAGTAGCGTTATCGTTTTCCTTTATAGAGTCATTGTTGCTAGGAACTTCGTTGCATCTTCAGAGTCCACTACATTGGTGGAATATGGCATTTCTATTAAATGATGGTACTCCTTAGTACCTTCCATCAAGTGGATTTGCAATTTCTTTTTTGGTTCTATTCTAAAAGGTTTCCCGGGTGTTTTGTGAGTGTTGACACTATGCTTTGGACAGGTTGTTACCAAGTGGCCCTATTCAAATAACATTTTACATTTGAAGCCCACTTGCCAATAGTCCAGTTTTTGTTTCCAAGCCTTTCCCCCTACGTCAATTGGGATATTCTTAGGCATACCATTTTCTAAGTCCACTTAAACATAAAACATAACGTAGGTTGTGATATGTTTGATATGGGTTGTAAGGGAGCGAGAATAAAACTTCCCTAGAACATTTCCAATGGAGTCTAGTGAGTGAGGTCCCAAAAAATGCAAAGGCAAAATAGGAATCCATACCCACATTGGAGATGAAGTTAATGTGTTTGAAAAGGGGTCGAAGAAAGGAGACCAAGGTTTCATACAAACACTTACATGTCCCTTAAACCAAGGTTTGGAGTAAAGGATGTGTTCCCTATCCTTGGAAGAGTCAATCTCCACTATAAAGGACCTGTAAGCACAAGGATATATATAGGTCTCCTGATGAAGAAGTTGTTTCCAATATTGAGAGATCCATTTATGCAATTATGTGAGTCAAGGCTAAACTCTGTTAAAAGTAATATTACAAAACTTGGTTTGGAGAAAAATATTGGTTAGGCTAGAGTGTAATAGTTCGATTCAAACTTGACAAAACTTTGGAAAAAGTTGGTTAGTACAGAAAGTTAAACGGGGGATTCTTTCGTGTGTGTTAAATAAATGGGTCCACTAAGATTTTCATCGGGTTCGCGTGTCAAGTTGTTGAGCTGTAAAAATTTTGCAAGTATTCGCAGGTTAGAATTTGTCCTGTGAGTACTGGCACAACAAGCTCACTGTTGGTGGGCCAAACTTGCCAATAGTGAGTTTGACTCGCCAAAAAGTTAGTTTGGCTCATTTTCTATGTTGAATAGAGTTTGCCTTGTGAGTTTGACACAAATGTAGTGAGTTTTTTAAGACTGGTTAAACTCATAGATCAGCCCATGGACTAAGTCGAATCTTTCTTGATGTTGTGCCTCTTGGTTGAGGGAAATGATGTGAGTTGAGATTGCCTTATCAATGATGATGTGGTCTGTGAGGCGAGATGATTCAACATTACTTGGGGGGGCAAAAGCCTCCTTGAATGATTTTGCCAGGTCAGTTTGATGAGAAACTCCCTCTCTAGAAGATGACGGGAGAGCTTTCCCCTCACTGGGATAGTGCACGAGGTGGCATAGCTGCAGTCGCTAACCGGGGCAAAAAATCTCCAGCAACAACCCTAAGGAGGGCAGGATGGCTGTGATCTTTGTGAAAGTGTCTGGATCCACTTCCATTATTGATAAAGAGCTCTTTAGGTGTGGAAGAAGTCCCATAGCACCAAGATCAGGCGTTTAAGAGAGAATTCCTGGGGATACGATGAGGGAAGGAAGAAGAGGCAGATGATGGTAAGGGCTGAGCACTAGTGAAGCAGTGAAGAGTTCTTAAGGCTTCTCAATCCATTAGTTCAATGATAAGGTTGTATAGGTATTGTTGCCGCTTTTATACACACTTGGGGTATCGTGGAAGAAATCTTCAATCCACTTAGTGTGTCCTTGGGGGCAAGTCTCGAGTCAAGGTGCTTTCACCTGATCCTCGACTCCTCCGTCTAGGCCAACTCCTAGCGAAACCAAGGGGGGTAGTCCCTAACAAAAATACTAAGGCTTAAACTAATCTAAGCAAAACAACAGTTCTAGGAGTTAATTGCAAGTAAAGACAAATATACTAAAACAACACTTGCATTAACAGTTCATGATACTCATTCACTCATTCATAAGATAAAAGATTTGTGAAAGAAGATACTCAATCCATAAGACAACTTGCACAAATATTGTAAAGGGTACACTTATCTGCAAGAAATAGATCACACACTCAATTAGATAATCACAACATAATGAATGAGAGATTAACTCATGCCCATTGTGAGCTTGTAGCAATAAAATGTACGAAGATATGAGACCAGTGCCTTAAAAGTATCGTGGGCAGTTGTTGAACATGTGTTTTATTAGATTGTTCTTTGAAAGCAGATTAATGAGGTAAATTTTATCTGCCTTGAAAATAAAGTGTTTGGGATCTAATCTAGATTTGGCCCTTAAGAGAATATTCCTAGAGTGGAGATTGAGCTTGCCGAATATCCAACAGGGAGAGTATCCCTCTGATTTTGCACACAAGTTCAAGAGAACGTGGGAGATCTGACAGGGAGAACCTAGATCTCAAAGTTCCTGCCAGATTTCTTACATAAACTCTCTTACGTTTTCACCAAAGCAATAATTCTTAAAGATTTCCCTATTAATCTAATCCGCACTGACCAACGCGGTTCTGTGTGGAACTTACTTCCAAAAGAGGCTTGCAATTGGAAGGGTTAGGAACAACCCATTGAGAGCTGAGGGGAAGGTTTATTTTAAAACAAAAGTAAAACTGCTGAAAGTAAATTGCGGAAATTGAAATGTTTTCTATTTACTAATCCACACTGACCAGCCTCTTACGAGGAGGTGAGGGGATGGCTTATTTGCCAACTTTGAAATTGTGAAACTGAAAAGAAAACTAAGCTAACAATTAAAAGATTACTTTGCCGAAATAAAACTAATCTAAGTGTTGTGGTTAAGATAGATTGATTGATTCCTTTAGATTGTACGATAAAAGCAGAAAAACAAGAAATCAAAGAAAAAGATAAGCACACCACCACACCACCGATCCCCCTAAAGGGGATGACAAAATTGGGCACTATGAGACCTGCTTTTATTAAAGCCTATTACAATTGAGAAACTAAGATCTCTTTTTCTCCTTTTTAGAACTTTTGAATCCCTATAGAATGGATCAAAATTAAAGGAAATTATTACAATAGGTTCTCTAAAGGTCTTGGTCTTCAAGGATACCAACTTGGGCTAGATTTTCTTCACTTTAGCTTCGATTTTGCCAGAGTTTCCCCTTGTTTTGTGTTGGACTTGCTAAAAGCCAGCAAAGAATAAGATTAGAAAATGATGAAAAATACTTTAAGAAACTAAACTGAAAAAGGTGAATACTTAACCAAAAATTTCTGAACTTTTTCTTATGCAAAAAAAACCCAACTTTTTAGGGGTTTTTGGAAGCTTTAAATGAGACTAAGCTAGGCTCTTTCGGCTGTTTTTGTTCGCTGTCCTAAAACAACAGGCTAAAACTCCCAAGTAGTTAAATCTACAATGCAAATTTTTACCTTAACATTTTTGATAAAAATTTATAGAAAATTGCAACAAAACTACTTAGATCTACTCTTTTGAATAAGAAAGAATTAAAACTAGATCTAAGATTCATGCATTGAATACTAGATCTAAAATTGATCTTTAAATTCAAATCTAGATGACATGCAAGAAAGTAAAGAAGAAGTGTTGCCGTCCTAATGCACACTTGCTAACGTGAGCTAAGTCCAACTCACTTAGTGTGCCCTCGGAGACACATTGTCTAGGTTCCAAGTCCACACTGTCACCTTGACTGGAACCTCTTCCTTCTAGGCTTACTCCTAGGGAAGCCAAGGGGGGTAGTCCCTAGTTACTAGATTAATTTTATTGTTAATGTTCTAGGAGTTAGTTTTAATTTGTTATAGGCTAAAGGGGGAAAACTAGCCTAAGATGATCAAGCAGCAAATGCAAAGTGCAAGCCTAATCTATATGAAAGTCAGCCCTTTCCCTAAGTCAACTAAGACTAGTGCCTAAGGTTGGGCAATGGGGTCGACTAAGGTTTGAGGGTGGTTTATCACAGCAAATATTACAAGTAAATCAAATTAAACTACCCCAAACAACAAGTTTCAATTAGTCACAAAAGAACTCTAAGTGTTACAATGTTTACAACATATACATGAAGATACAAAGATACACAAGATACAACAAGATGTAAGTGATTCACACACATAAGCCAAGCATGCCCCAATAGCACTTACTCTATTGGACTGCCTTCACTGGCAACAATCACACAAAGCACTCAAGAACCAAGGAAAGTGATGCCTCCCCAAGTGGGATACTCAACACTTTCGTGATTCACACCACAATAAGCAAATAAACAAGATATTCAATATGTGACTTAATTGCTCATGTAAACATAAAAGATATAAACATGTAGTTGCAATGAAGATAGATAAAACAATGAAGATATCACCAATATGTTTGCCTATGCATACATCTAATACCCCCCAAACATACACAAGTGATCTATACAACTAAGTGTTTAGGAGTTTCTTAAAGATTGATTAAATTTTAATTCCCTTCCCCCTAAACTATGTGTGCTTCAAGCTTCCTCCTCCCTTGGCCAAATGACTGCCTGGTGCTCAAGATAGTAAGGCTAACGAGGCCTTACCCTAGCTTCCTCGGTCAGTCCTGACAGCAAGAGTACTTTCCGGAAAGGATCTCCCCAATGAAACCACGGGATGGTCCCCCGCCACTACCTTCCGTTGTTTTCCTCAAGCCCGTTTTAGATGGTGGAGATGGCTGAATGAAGCCCCTAAAATGTTACTAAATGTTATTATGACCCGCGGGTGGGTCTTTAGGTGTGTTTGGTTGCTTTTAGAAGTGTTTTAGGACCTTAAAAATTTGGTTTTTAGCGCATGGCCGAACTGAGAATGTGTGTAAATGAGTGCTTGCGAAAAGTAATTTAAAACACCATCAACATATCATCACATGAAAGAAACGTTGCAAGATGTTAAACCATTAATCCATGAACCATTCACATGTAAACTGAAAATTCAAGATGAAGCGCAAGTACTTGCAGAATGTAAAACTGTGAGAGCGAATGCTTTAGACCATAGGATAAATCGACTTAAGTGTAGAGATGCTTGAACTGTGAAACATTCAACCAATAAGCGTGAGATATACGTATGTAAAGCGTGCCTGAACTGATAAACTAAAAATGTAGATGCTTAAACCATGAAATGAAAGAGAGAACTCATAAGACATCCATCATCAACATATTATCCATCCATAACCATAAGCCTGCGAAAGTAAGATGTAGGACGAATTGCCAAAATGATTGCCAAATGAGATCTAAACAAAACTAACCATTCGTCCACATATGTTGATTAAGCCTTTAAGAAAGTAAATGTGAATGCAAATGGAAACTAAGCAAAGCATTGAGAAAACTTAAACCATTTCACATCATATGCAACTAAGATTTGTAAATAACTAAATGAAAAGACGAGCTATAGCATTTAGGATTGCATCTAAATCATCTAGCCATTTACCATGAGGGCGTGAGCATATAAAAATGAAATACTTAAAGGAAAGAGAACTTAGAAATGATGATAACTAAAGATATTCTAACTAGATAGCATCATAAATCATCACAAGTTAATTTCCCTTTAAGCCAAGGCGATTTTGGGGATGACTCCCCCAAGGTGCCGTCAATATGAAAAATAAAAATGAGTCAAAAATAAATTTCCTTTAAGCCAAGGCGATTTTGGGGATGACTCCCCCAAGGTGCCGACAAGTTAGATTAATACTACTGAGATATAACTGCACAGGAAAGCAGGGCATTTAGTCTTATGTCTTCGAAGATACGAAGATTAGACAGGCTCCTGGCCGACTGCTCAGGCAGAAACTATCTCGGTAGTATTAATAAAAAAATAAAAAATGACTTGGAAATGAAATAACTAATCTAGCCTGACGATTTTGGGGGGTTGGCTAGGCCAAGCACACTCCCAAGGTGTTGGCGATATTGTTAGCTTACAAATATACAAGAAAAAATCAATGAAATAGCTTGAAATACATGTAAATACACAAAGAAACGTTGGAAAGTCATTACCCAATTGAAGTTATGTCTTGATGCAGCCTTGAGGATGAATTTGGGCAGCGTTTCCCCTTGTTGCTGGTAAGTTTCTGCAAAAACCAGCAAGCAAAAACTTGTTGGAAATGCTGAAAAACACACTCAAACGTTAGAGAAATTTTCTGCTTTTACTCGAAAAATTTCCACATAAAAATCTGCAAGTAAAAGATAATATATTGACCTATCTAAGAGTGTTAGAATGCTGAAACAAAGATGAAATGTATGCAGAAATAACTATGGAAAACATAAATGCTAGGAGTTTGAGAAAGGGTTAAGGGTAGGCTCCTCTTCGATGCTATCCCAATAATCCTTTTGAAATGACCTGCAAAACTCAAGGAAAGCAGTGAAGCATGGAAATAGACAACATTTTGAATAGACCAATAAACGAAATACTTCTATCTATTAGCTATCCAACAATGTATAAACTAACAAGAATACTCTTTAGCTAGTTTACCCTAGTAAAATACTTTACCAAAGATCTATTTTCTACAACACAACAAAACTAAAACAATGCAAGTCACCTCACGTGTAAGAAGAAACAAGAATACTTTTCAATCTCTCCAAAAATCCTCCAAAGCTTTTCTATTTATCCAAAATAAGAGAGTATTGGAGAAATACTTCTTCCAAAACTCTCAAGAGCAATGAGTTGAGTGGCTTGATGGCAAGAGCAAGAAGGTGGTTTGAAATTTCAGCAGCATAACTTTAGCTCAAAGAATGGTAAAGAAAATGAGAGGGTCTACTTATACCTCAAGAGGCAAAGTGAGGGCATCTTGATGAATGCCAAGTGTTAGTTTTTGAGAGAGAGAGTGAATCTCTAGGAAGGGGGCGCCCCACCTAGGGTTTTAGTCATGGATCAATGATGTGGAAAGAGGTGGGGGCCATGAGTGAGTGTGAGAATAGGCTAAGGGGGGCGCACCTCTCATAAGAGGGGCCCACAACACATGGCAAGGCCCAAACCATGGGTTTGGGAGTGAGAGGGGCGTGAGTTAGAAGAGGGAGGCGTGAGGTATGAGAGAGGGCGCCACCTAGGATAGGAAATGGAGTGTGGGGTCCATGCTATGGTGAAGTGGAGGCTTAGGAAGGGCGCACCTCTCATAAGAGGGCCCCACACCAAATATCAAGTCTAAACATTAAGGTTTTGGGTAAGGGGGGTCGTTTTTCCCCTTAGGGCATGGGTAAAAAGGGTGAGGATGTAAGTTAAGTGTGTAGATAAGGTTGTTAAGTGGTTAGGATGGGTTTGGGTAGGTTAGGAGGGTCTAACTTGCTCATTACCACCTTACCACTTACTCACTAACTCAAAATTACAATGATTTTGACATTTTACTAATGTCACTTTAGCAATTAAAATTGCTGTTTTGACTTATTCTGACTCTGAGTGGACAAACACATAGCAAAACTTGTCCGACTGAGCTGAAACTCGGTCTATGGGTGTAGGGGGTGCTATTCCATTTCTTTTGAGCACAAATACCCCTATCAAAATCCCAAAGACCCAGTTTTTACAATGTTTGCTCAAAAAATAATTAATTAATTAAATTATTAAAAATTTAATTAATTAAAAAAAACCTATCTAGACTCGACGAAATTCCGCGAAACTTTCTACACTGTCTAGCATGGTCATTTACATCATTCCTAAACAATAGCTACCAAAGGATGAGACCATTAGGATGTCGTTCACCACTTTGGAGGAAATTATTGCATGTGTGGAGGGAAAAACTCAAGGGAAGTCAGCCAGGCCCGGGAGCCCGGTTGACAACCTGAGGATAAAAAACCCTCGGTGAAAGGAACTCCCCTAATGGAAACATCCAAAGGTACCTAACCTAACTATGATCCATGCAGACTTACTACATTATTAACCCACGTAGGGGTGCGGAAATTTCGTTTACAAAATTTTTGCTGGAGCATCAGATGCCCAAGTAGAACCAATATTGTCTTCGTCAAATTTGCATCTGGTGATGCATCTTCATGGTACATGAGTTGACCCCTAGCTGAATAGGCAGTCAACAAGAAGGAAGAATAAATTTTCTGATTTTGGAGCCGTTGCTTGAACTTGAAATTCTTTGGGCTATGGGGTCCTTTGGTGTGAGGAAGAGGGAAGAATGTCTTCTTTTGAACTCTTGGACAAACACTAGATGCAAGCTAGCGCTCTTGCTTCTCCAAGGATTGGATCCTGCATGCTTCAAAGAAAACTTGCAAATACCTGTAAGACTTGGTGTTACCTAGACAAGAAACTTCATTCACACATTAGTTTAAGCAAAAAAAATATATGCAATACAAGCTTCTAATATAAGTAAACAAATGGATTAATTAAGCAAGCAAGATAAATAATCCACTCTAATTAGATAGCAATACCCTTACCATTAGCCACATTCCACAATAGATAAATGCAGGAAATTAAAATAACATCACCTCAACATGTATTCAACATTCATCGACACATGAGCACCATAGAGCAATAGCTTGACCTCCAAAGTCTCTTGTATTCAAATGAAAAAAAATATTTACAACAATAGCAAGTCGCCCAAGCTCCAATTGACCAAAAGGAGGAGGGTCGACATTGCTTTATAGCAACTCGGGTGAAGACTCCAAGGTGAGGGTGCATGAGAGGAGAGGAAGTGCGCACTAGCTAAGTGGGGATGTGCATGGGTTAAGGGAGGGATGAGTGGAGAGGGAGTGGAGTGAGTGGTAGGTGATGTGGAGTGAGGTGGAATTTTGTGAGGTGGAGTGGAGTGGAAGTGGAGTGGGTGGTTGAGGAGAGGGTGAGTCCCACATTTGGATTAGCGCCCCTCTCTTGTAAATGCGCCAACTAACTAAGAGGAGGTCGAGTAGGAGCATTGGGATCTCCTCCTATGCCAACTCACCCATTCAATTCGCCCTCGCTAGGAGAAGAGTTCGCCAACTCAACTTGGGACTCCAAACATGAGGAAACATGTCACTGACATGTTTGCTAAAATTTAGCACTTCAATTTTTATGTCCTTTTTACCTTTTTGAAAGCAAAAATCAATTTTGAGCGATTAAAATCAATTTTTTGCCTCAACAAAAGGGGGATAAGGATTTAGGAGGTGCTCTAGCTTAGAAAACGAGCACAAACATGGCATTCGACAACAACTGATGCCACTTTTATGAGTTTATTGACTTTTACAATTAAAATTACTCGTTTTATGGAAATTTTTTTATTGACTGAAAACTTTAAAAATTCTTAGGGGGGACTTAGCGCAATTTCCATATGACTCAATAGACATGACTTAGCATGAATATATATACATTTAGACACTAGACATTGGTTATACCATGCCAAGGCCTAACCACCAGCACATATTCCAACTTTGGAGGCGATTTGAGTGAAAAAACTTAGAAATTATAACTTGCCTAATTTCTCAGGAAAGAAATAATTAACAAGTGAACAAAAAACTCTAGAGTACATACTCGTGCTCAGGTCTTAGGTGGCAAGTCTTTTACATGATTTCATGCTTAAGATCATTTATTACAATGCCCCCGAAGGGATGGAAATGCAGAAAAAAATTGGTCAAATAGACCAGCTGAACTTCTGAACTCTGAATACTGAGCATTTGATTGCTCAATCTTTGGCGGCTCAACTGCAACTCCAGCTAGTGCTACTCAGTGGATAACATGTATTATTTAATAAAACTATTCAAGAAGATGAAGGAATAGATGAATGCATCAGAGACGTGGCAGAATCAGAGACGTGGCAGATGACACATAGAGATACCTACTCTTACTGTTTATTTCTCTCTGTATGCTCTTGGTATTCAACATTACTTGCACTGCCTGGTGACACCAAACATTGAGGTTCTCAATTTTGCTAATATTTTCCAAAATTTCAGCTACATTGAGTATCTAATGAATGGTTAAATGCTGTGCAGGCTTGTCCTTTGCTTATTCAAGGTCGGCTTTTTTATAATGGCTATGCAGTCAAAGGAACATTTCTTGTTAACAGAACAGTGAGTCTCTTTGATGCAGTAATCTTTCTCAAGTCTTTAGGGTCATTGTTTTATCCCTTTCAGTGAAGAAATTGCACCGTTTCATGCTTTTGAGTAGAGAAATTGTTTGTTAGGTGCTTTTTTTAATTTTTAAAGACTAAGCTGAGTTTATATTTTGTCTGAAACTGAAGTGATTCTTTGGAATGAATATGTACACAAGTGAAGGTACTATTGAAGAAGATTGCATATAAAAGACACTGTGATCAAAATCATCCTCTCATCTGGAATTGACAATGTAGTATGAGCATAATTTTTGTTATTCTGTACTAGTCAGTAGTTAATTTCTCATTTTATACTCTTTTTAAATAAAGTTCCCGATATTGGTGCTTGAATGTTTTACTTGTTGGTATGCTGACATTGTTTCTTTCATTTTGAATTGAGATTCACATTTGAGAAATGACTTGGCGAAAATAAGTACTTCTTTATACTCAACATTCTCTTTATTCTGGTGACATGGAAGGCATGTCACAACATCTGAATGCCTTTATCGAATGGTTGTGGTTGCTATTGCTATTGGAGTATAGAAGTTGTGTGTATTTAGCAGAGTTTAGAGGGGCACATGTGGGGACTGGTGCAATTGTATCATCTGTGGATGTTGTGTTTATTGGGTGATGGTGCATGGCACTAAATTAAACAAAGCAAAATAAAAATAGAATCTTAACTAAGAAAATAGAAGGAAAAAAGTTGTAAAATTCACACTCCGGGTGTGATGAATTAGTAACAATATATAATGACCTTAGTTGTTAGTGTTTTACACTTTAGATGGTAAATATCTTGTGATTGTTTATAAGATTGGTGATGTGTATAGTGCTACTGTGGGGTACGTACGGAATGCACCACAGTTAACTACCTGAGGTTTGGGTATGCTGCATTTTAGGTGGAAGAGCCCTTTCTAGACTATATTGAAAAGTCTGGAATACTTATTCGAGTAGTTGCTGTTTGAGTGTGTATTACTTTTGAAGCTTAGTGGCAGAGATTGAAATTTGGGTAATCGAAGAAAAGCAACTCTGCTAAAACAAGTATAATATATATTTCTATATGTATGCTGAATCTGTACTTATAAAATGGCAGTCCTTTTCTGTGCTCAAAATTGGATAGCTCTTGAATTGTTAAATGTCAGTCTGTTCGGGACTGGCAGAAAACTGTTTTTGCTTCTCTGAATACTATAGCTGAAGTGAGTTTGGATACTTTTGTCTCTCTTTTGAAGAAACCTTTGAAATGGGGGATTTATTGAAATGATTAAATTAATGAGTCCTTTGCATGCAATGGCAATTACTGATAGTTATGACTGCAAGCTGACTTGTTACTTAGGTCCACGGCACATGGATGCTTTATGATAAGTATTTTATTGTTTCATTGTATGAACTGAAGTCCTAGTTTTCTTTTTGAAGTTACAGTAAGTGTTTCAGTGGTAAATATTGCATGAGATATGGATCCTTGGGTATATCCTGAAATCTCTTTGGGGATATCAAAAATTACAAAACCATGTACATATTAATTGCTTGGCACTACCTTTTAGAACGACTCACCTAACTATCCCTAATTAACGCTTTAAGGAATTAATCAAATAACATCTAATCAAACTTGCTAAGAACTGAAATGCCATAGTCACATGAAGTTAATTTCCGATAACTCAGCGCATAAATTATTGCCAATAATTTACTTAACCCAGAAATTTCTCTGGCTGATATAAACTTCAGAAATTATGCAAATAACCTACAGCTGCGTTATTTAACCAACATTACACAGCAGAAGCTAACAGAAACCAAGCACATAAAAATTAGACAACATCAGAAATACCCTGGAAACCCCAGTGTGGGAAAAACCAACAAACAGGGGGCTTTATTTGGCTCTTGAGAGAATTATTACAGCAGCATAAGAACAGAAATTTCGTACAGAAATTTCTCAGCAGATTTCCCTTCCCTTCCTTAGCAAAATTCGGCACAGCTTGTGGCTGTACCCTGGTTGCCGAAGCGTTCCCCCCCCCCCC
>SNQJ01S0187160.1:1160-12793 GCA_010110895.2 Picea sitchensis | reverse complement strand
ATTTACGTTCCGATCTCTAGATATGTATTGCACTTGGTGTCGTTTTGATATATTCATGAGCATACTTTGGATATGTTGTCTCTAATTGTCTCTAATGCTTTGGAAACATGATTTAAAATCTTAAAAATATATTTTTTTCGTTAAAATTTAAATATTTTATGTATTTTTTAAAAAACCGGTTCATTGAAACCGGTTTGACCGGTTTATTACCGGTTCCGGTTGGACCCTCGACCGGTTCCGGTACCGGTTTCGGTTTTTAAAACATTGCCAGACACGTGCTATGGTTATCCCGACCAATAAGGAGTGCATCCTCATCACTGTAGATCGATCCTGGGAGTCAGTGTCCCAACAAGCTGTTGGTCTCCACAACCTCGTCCATCAAAAGAATCTCCAAGAGTGGTGACTCACTCTCCTCATACTGATAGGTATGTGTAAGGTCAACTATCTCCAAGCCATACCTCTCCTCATGGGTTTCCAGATCCATATGTTCCTTGTGTACAATCCCAACACAAGGCTCCTCTACCATATCAGAAATGCCACTGATATCCTCATGTGTTGTGGCTAGCATAGGTGATTGAGAAGATGAAAAATGTGGTTCTCTCATAGGAAACTCATCATCCTCCATACATGACTTTCTGGAAGCCATGTCTACACCCATAGGTAGGTCATCCAACCTCCTAATCTCATCATGTCTAAGTGCCAACACATATGAATCCTCACAATGTCACCACTATGTTGAAGTATTGAATCCTCAACATTGCCTGATGGGGAAGATGACAGACATGCGTTATCATCCCATCCATCCAACTGTCCCTCAAATGCCTACGAGTCACTAGCCTCCGTCTCGGTCATCTGGTTGAGCTTGTAGTACATGTCTAGCTTTTGTACCCCAGCTCTTGTAGTGCATTTGGACGATCCGTCAAAAGAAGGTATGGTGAGTTTACCAACTTTCTGGATGAAATCTATGTTATGCCCCTGTTGTTGCTGCTGTCCTCCTCTCTGAGGTTCTTTGGGATGGTTCATGCCCCTAAGTTCACAGTACTCGACCAGTGTCATGTCATGATGGAAGTCACGACCCAACGTTGCATACTCCCTCTTGTACTCTG
Organism: Picea sitchensis; assembly: GCA_010110895.2. NCBI lineage: Eukaryota > Viridiplantae > Streptophyta > Pinopsida > Pinales > Pinaceae > Picea > Picea sitchensis. Next base: position 11,687 of record SNQJ01S0187160.1, on the reverse strand, counting down.
CAATGTCTTCCGCCTAAGTGGGCAACCTCTGTGCTAACAACTGTTGTACTGGTAGTGGTGGTGCCCTCTGAAAACTAGGGAACCATGGTCTGGGAATCCTACTCGAAGATGTGTATGTGCGAGTAGGTGTCTGGGGTCTACTGCCTGCCCCCGAGTTCCCATGTGCTACATGTGGGGCTGGTGTGCCCGGGGTGTCCACTATCGCTAATCTATCAACCAACTGCGCCACGGTCTGCTGACTGACTACCAAATTGCTGAGTACCTGCATGAATGCTGCCTCTGGGTCCATGGGTCCCTTACCAGTGCCCTCTGGCCTCTCATATCTGTCTCCCCACATCCTCTTTGCCATCTGGGTCACCCGCTGAACTCATTGACTTTAGTCATAGGCTGGCAGGACTAAATCTTTGATACCACTGAAATATCCTTGATCCAACTGATCTGGATATCTACTGCTGAACTACAGTTTGGCTACTGAATCTGATATTCTGGGGGTTTCTGACTACGCTTGAGTAATTGTGTGAAGATGCTTGGTTGTTTTTGCATGTGTTCCAGTTTATTATGTGTTTAGCAGTATAAAACAATGCATGTGAAATAAGGACAAAACAACTCACTGATATATATATAATGCTGGAAAAAGCAGGAAATACAATAAAGACTGGAAGCCGATATGATAATCGTCAGTTAGATCTCATGGATCGTCACTGGAATACAAAATAATAGATAAGAAATACTCGTGACCAGAAGAATAGGTGTTGCTCTGCGCATGCATGGATAAATCGGCAAAAAGCAGTCTGGTAGCTCGCGGTAACTGCTGTAGAATCTAGAAAACTTGCCATGATGGAGATACCCATTAGAATGAGCTGGAAACTGTCTCAAAAGATGCGCCCTGGCCTCTAGACTGATCCTGATGACTGTCAGACTGAAGATCCGACCTCTAAAGATCCGGATGTCACCCCTTGGGGGTTTGCGCACCTCTTGGGCTCAATTAGTGTGCCCTAGAGACTCCTTCGATGAAATCTGACGATGTATAGCTCAAAACGATCGTCCTGGTCTCCTCTGTAATGGGTTGGAAGGGATTCCTCAGATCTGCCCTGGAATGTCCCCTGGAATCCCAAATGTGCTTCCCCGAAAGTTGTGCCCTAAATGAATGTTTTCTGCTTTCTGGAAGATTCCACCGTCGAAAAATGATGACATGTGGCTCAATAGGTGCACCTTGGCTAACTCTCTAATGGGTCAGAAGGAATTGGCCAGATTTGAAACTGTCTCAAGCGGCTGCACAAACCCTCTCTCAATCACTTGCGCCCTCACTGGCTGAGCTGCACAATCACTGAACTTGACAATATAATGCACGGTGAAATACTTGGACGGTATCTCCGATAGGCTAGGGCGTGTCTCTCGACACCGAAACCGATCAAGGGTGGTGGTTTCCTCTAGAAATCCACAAAACAACAAGGGGGTCGATTTCCTCCTCCTCTGCAAATACCTCAACATCAAATCATAACATAGCATAATGAATTAGGTTGCTTTACCCTTCCTTTATAGCTTCCCGAAACCCTAATTCGTTGTTGACCTTTTCCCTCCAAGCTGAATAATGACTGAAAAATGACTGAAAAATGACTGAAAAATGACACTTTGAGGCTGAATAAAGCAAGCTGTTGCAACATGTATTTTCTGCAGAAAATTGCAGCCTTATGGATGTATCTTTCAGTCACTTATTCAGCAAGTTACACCATCAAAAGATGCGCCCTAGTTAGTAGAGTTAGTGAGCAAAATTTAAGAGCTAGTCTAAGGTTAGTTTAACAGTTAAGAGAGAGTTAGTAGCTAGGGTTATGCAGCCTTAATGGCTGTAGGTTAAAGTTTGTAACAACAATCAAAGTAGTGGGAGAGAGAGGACGCCCTAGTAGGGGAAGAGTCCTTTCAATGTGGCAAACCAACTCCAAGCAAGAGATCTTTCAAAAGACAAAAGATCACGTTTCCCAAGACAATGATTTTATATCTCCAATGCAAAAAATAGATGACTAGTGCCTTTAATATTGGGTTAATGGAGTCAAATAAATGAACTAGGGATGCTACTTCCTTGGGGGTGTAAATCCTCTTACTTCCCAAGGCAAGTATCTCTAGTTAGTGTTTGAGAATGAGGGGTGTAAATCCTCTTTACTTCCTCAAACAAACCCTTGCAACATCAATGAAATTTAAGCAATAAATGATGGAAACTAGAGTGGGGGTGTAAGTACTCTTACTTCCCACTTAGCTCCTAGCACAACAATCCTTGACTTGAAAAAATGATAGCATAAGAGTAGAAGACAATACCAAAATCAAGAAAAATGCTAAGATAATCCACCATAAAAGCTAGAAAGCATTCATCCAAGCCTAGCGCCTCACTCCTCCATCAACCATTCACAAGAGATAGCCATAAACAAGTGCACAAGAGACAAAAGAAGCCAAGTGTAGCGAAAATTTCAGATCAAGTCCTCTCACAGGAAGGAGAGTTATATCCAAATGAGATCTTATGATCTCTTATTTATATGAAATGTCACTAAAGTGACTTGTCCATATATTAAGGGGTAAACCACAAGACTAGGGGTCAACCCCCCTAATCTTGCCCCCTTTAATAAAGTAATATTAATCAATTCATTTAAAGTTTCACTTTTGCACAAATAAAACCCTAATTTTACGTGGACGTCACCCCTTTAGGGGACGTTTTGCCACTTGGGACAAGTCGTTGGCGTTTGAGAAGCTATGGTAGGCCTCCAAAGGCCACATGCCAAGCATCTATGTCATCTCCCCATGGCCAAGGTCTCATCCTCCTCAAAACATCCATGTGTCAATGTGTGGCAACACCAACACCAAACGCTAGGCCCCAAGTATGACGTCAAGCTCAAAAGGAAGGCGTTTTGCCCATCCTGGGCAAATCATTTTGCATGTGAGGGCTGGGCTAGGTCTTCCACATCATCTTCTAGGTCTTCAATTCTTCATCTCTATGATCCGGCATGTGGACCCTTGGCATCCAACCTGTGGGCTTGCAGCCCCATGGAAGCCCAAGCTAGGATTGTTCTCCCAAAACTGTCCACTAACTAGGTCGTGCAAAGACAAATGAGCATGCCCTCCAAGGATCTAAAGTCATAACATCATGATAAGTGAATGCAATCAATAAATGAGCCACCTAAGCATGTGCATCAAAGATCACTATATCAAACAATTAATTGCTCAAAGACACTATGCGACTTGTCAAGCTTGAATATGGGAGGGTTGACGAAGTGTCCTATTGGGTAGATCTTGCCCTAGGTCAAGGAGAGTTTCCAAGAGATCCCTCTCTAAGCCATGTAAAGTGGGTGAAGTGGTTGGGGTCAAGACTCAATGGGCATAGGGCTCATGACATACAAGGGGTCATAGTATCTCATTCATGGGTGCCTTTGTAGAGGGTGTGTGGTACCTTCATCCGCAATGCACTTTTTCCAAGCCCATTAATTGCCATTCTTTTATTCTTTAATAATTTTAAGGAGAGTTTGAAGGTCACTGCCTTGGTGTGGTGTCCAGATAATGGCAATGTCACCCACAAACACCTAGTGGAAATGAGAAGGCTAGCTCATGATGGGACCCCCTTTCACTCAGCCATGTGTTAACATAAACATTTGCAGAGACAATAGTAACTCAAAGGCGCTGTGAACTTTAAGTTATGGAAATTGGCGCTACCGAAATTTTCGGAAGCATACTCTGTTTTTCATAAAACACTGATGCTACCGAAATTTTCTGAAGCATACTCTGGAAAACACACATGCGTTTTCTTCCGGTTTGCCCGTTAGTTTTCATGTCAGTCAATGTCAAGGTTACACCTGTTTATAGACCACGTCATGTAATATGAGTGTTTGGCATGGATCTCAGTTCAAATGGATTTTTACATCACGTATAGGGTTTGGGTGTCATCATGAGCGTTACAGTTAGGCGTCATGTCTCATGTCTGTCTGTCCTAGGTGTCACTGTGCACGATTAGAAGAGCTTCCATGTCTTAAGTCTGAATCTGACGTCACTACTCATTATTTAAAATGGTCTATTAAACCCGTTGCATAGCATGTTGCCGGAATTTTCAGCGTTTTCAAGAAATTCATGACAAGGTATCTGCCAACACATCCAACTCTTAGACTCAATCACTTGTTGCTCTAATCCTCAGTCAGGCGAACGAGGTAAAATTGTAGTTAATCGAGCCTATGTCTGCTAGTGAATAAGCTGTTGCGCAATGAGCAGCTTGGCGGAAAACTCCAATTCAAAAGACAGTTGGTTTTCTAGCCCGAGAACACCTGTAAGGTAAAGCCCTCCCTGTTTGACAACTCATCTACGCAAGAGACAACAATTTATTGTTTTTAATGACTAAGGGAGGTGACATTAAACGAATAGAACCTAAGGGTGCGGATTTGTTAGATGCCAAGCCCTGAGTTAGTCGTCTTTTTGTGGAAGCAGTGTGGTATCCTTTCTGTACCAGGCTTGGAGGAGCAAACCAGGAGGTTGCCAAGCAGTTTTCCTAATCTTTCAATGGACAGGAGGCTGATGTTTTTGGCCTTAAGCTATAGGTTATAGAGAGCTCAATTGTAGAGATTTTTCAGTTACCACAGGAAGGTGAAAAATGGTTCAAGGGACAAGTAATTTTAGGAGGTGATCTCAACAGTTTCCTCAAGGATGACTTTAGAGATACAAATAGGGCAGAAGGCATCCCTAGCATCCTCTTGAAAGAGGAATGGATTGAACCTCTTAGGATGATAAAGATATATCTTACCTGTGAGAGGAGGTTCACAGTGGTTTCCTTATACCACATGAGATTCCTTTTCCACCTTGCAGGGATGAAGATGTTGAACTTACCTTTTTTCTTGCTCAAAAGCCTCACCAAGATGTCAGCTCAGATTCAGGCACACCCTACAACATCTGACTACAATGTTTATCACCAAGGAATGATCAAGGTGTTGGTCATAGAAGAGTTGAAGAAAAGAAACTAGACCTGGGAGCATTTCCTCTTCTACAAGGCAGGTCGAGCTACACCTGCTCAAGAATTATCTCATTCTCAAGAGCCATTACAACACCAGGAGCCTTCTCAGCCCCCTGAATAGAAAGGGAAAAAAGAAGAACCCGCATCTTCATCTGCTGGTAAGAGGACTAAGAGGAAAGCTAAAAAGATCATTGTATATAAGAAAACTAGGGTGAAAGAGGCTAAAGAAAAGACTTCCCCTGTTAAGACTAAAGAAGAAATAGAGAAGGGTGAAAGATTTACACCTCAAGAGCCTAAAACCTTGAAAATCATACCCTCTATTCCTCGTTTCCCAAAGGCGTACACCAGAAAATAGAAGGAACAAGTGCTTCCAGAAGAGCCCGATTCACCTACAACTCAAGAAATCCAGCAAGCTAAGGAACAGGGAGAAAATTGGATAGTACTTTCAGCAGAATTTACTGTGCCAGATGAAGAAATAGCAAAAAATGTAGGTTATACAAAACTAATAAGAAGAAGACACACTAGACCCAACAACAAATTCAGGCTTAATGTAAAGGCCTTGAAAAACCTAACATTGAAGATTGAGGTCATAGATGTGGACAAGCAGTCTGAAGAGCTACAGGCTGTAACTCCTATTGCAGAATTCAGCGGCCAGAAAAGAAAAGTGAAGGGTAATTCTTTTAAGGGTGAGCAGAATGAAACATCAAAGAGGAGGAAAGTTCAGAGAACTCCTAAGGGAAAGGGTACTGCAACAACAGAGCCAGCTTCCAGAGTTACCAGGTCTCAAACTGCATCAGAAAGAAGAACAGGCTTGGATGAGATTGCTGAAGTGGAAGCTCACTTAGAGGAGAGGTAAAGAAAGTTATTTTCCCGAAAATCAAGTTTTGCCTACTCTAGATGCCTTACCTATGTCTAAGCTATCTCAACTCTTTTTGAGTATAACATATGCACAAGATTTTCTCAGGTCTTAATGCATAATTTTGAAAGAAACAGAATGCTCCCGGAATTTCTGACAGCGTCGGGATAAACAGTTTTATAACAGAATTCCACCGGAATTTTCGGCAGCGACAACATTGAAGCTATTTTGACAGCTGTTTATAGATGTTTTTGAGCTGGTTAAAACACGATTGGGCCTCCTAAAGTTATGGGCACATGGAAGGCAGTTAGTTGATGGTTTTGGGTGATTGCTGGTTAGTTGATGAAGAGGCAAGTGGTCTTAAAAAGATGGTTCATGGCAACAACAACCGAGCCCAAGATTCGGTGTACCTCAAGCACACACAGCATCTTCAGCATGATCGGTTTTCTCCTCCTGCTCAACATCTGTCCAGTTAGTTAGCTAGTTGAGGAAGCATATCTTTAGTTATGCGTATGTTTTTTTCCTGGGATGTAACTAAATGATTAATGATGTAATTAAGCTGTTACATTTCTTTTGGAGGTGGCGTTGAGGCCTCTCCCTATATATTTTCACTTGAAAAACTTTGTAACGGTTGGTTGGTTCGACCAGAAGCTTGATATTAATAAAAATACTCAGTTTCTCCTTATGTAGAAGGATCTTGTGATTTAGGAAATGTTTAATGCATGGTATGTTTCTTCCTCTGTTATTTTTCTATTCATCCATTTGCAGTAATTGGAGTTTAGCATTGAGAACCCTTTGGAGGATCCAATTGGTTGTTATGTATGTTCTGGTTTTCTGTACATCATTTTCTAGCAGATTCAGTAGCATGTGAGTGAAGGTTCATGACTGAGGCATCGAATACTTTATGCATGTTTTTCGGTTTCTGTTCTATAGTCTATATCTAAAACAAAGCTTTGGATGTAGGCTAATTCCTGGCTGTAGGAGTTGCTTAGGTTGTTTTAAACTTTTTAGGTTAACTATCAGCTTCTTTGTTACACTTTCTACTTCCTAATATTACAATCGAATCCACGCAACTCATTCCCTACCATGATTTGCCAAATATGTGAGGTTCTATTTGAGTTAAAATCACTTTCAAGTGTTTTAAGAGGCCATTCTACCTTATAAAATTTCCCATTTACCAAAGCTTGTTTGAAGTGAATCTTGATGTGTAAGGCTTACCCCTTTGCAGTCAAGGGGTGACTACCCCTTTGCAGTCAAGGGGTGACTCCTTGTGATAACATTAAATGGTGTTGTTGCTAGGGAACGAAGTGTGAAGCTACCTTCCCTGGGAGAACGACATAGATCCAACTCTTGATGGTAGACAAGAGAGGGATACAAAAAATTGATTGTAAAAAAATGTTACTATTGAGAATCACCCTCAGACTGCTAGAGGATAAGCCCAGTACCCATTAAAAAGTTTATGAGATAAGTCTTAAATGTGGTGTCAAATGGATAGAACTCAGTTCAGCAATGTCAAAACACAGGAAATTCTGGATGAAGTGCATCATCAAAATAGGTCTTGTTTTAACTTAGGTCAGGGTTTTGAGGATTAGTGTGGATAGGAGGAAGACTTAGTAAGAAAATGAAGTGAATATACCACTAGCTTCAGGCTATGCCAATATACAAAGAAGAGAAATGCTTTAGATACAAGAACTTGTTAAATCCAAGCAAACAAAACTCTAAGAAAGCTATAACAGTATAACAATCAAACATCCATTGTCATACAGGTACAAAACATCATTTGAATCCTTCAATGACAGTAAAATTTCAGAGTGAGAGAGATTAAGATGGAAAAAAGAAAGCTAACTTCCATTAAACAAGCTTTCATCAGATCTGATCAGTGTTATAAAAACCGGTCGAACCGAAACTGGAACCGGTCGGTTTGACCGATTTGATGGTCAACCGGTTCAAACTGGCCAATAAACCGAATCGGTCGGCCGGTTTATGACCAAACCGGCCGGTTTGGTCCCTAAAACCTAAAACCCCCTAAAACCACCTAAAACCTAAGTAACAAACAAGTACTTGGCTCATGTTTTCTCATGGAAGTTGGAGTTGTAAGGTGTTTTGGTGTGCAATCGAGGGTTATTTTGCTTGATTAATGCTATTTAAAGAGGTCCCCACCCCCTCCATTTCACCCACCCTAGTAATTAATGGTAATGTTAAATTCTTAAAAATGACATTCTCCTTTATCTTTCATTCTCCTCCTCTTACTTAAATTTTTAACATTACCATTAATTGTTTCAGGATGTTTGAGAGTGGTTCCAACCTCATTGGACTTCATATGGAGAAAGTAGAATTTTAGGTCCCATTCAAAATTCAGCAGACTTAACAGTTTTTAGGATTTGAAGATTGGCAAGATTGCAATGTTTCCACTAGATTCTGTCATGTATGAGGGTATGGAACTGACATTTAATCAAGAGAACCAAGCCCTTTATGTACCTCGATGTTGATGGCATTGATTGTTGAACTCTTTTGTCACGACCCCAGTAAAAATGTACCCTTCACTCAAGTATAAACTCTTCTATTGAACTCTTCTCTTTGTCGTTGTGTGAGGTGACTAAGTAGTGTATGGGCACACCAACCTCCGTCTTATATACTGTTAATGTTTAAGCCATTATTATAGATGTTTGCATTTCATTAGATAACAATAACATAATCCAAGATCACTGAGAAATACACAATCACAAGAGACACAACATTTATCCTGGGAAACCCTCTAAGGGAAGAAAACCTAGCAAAAATTCCTTAATATAGATAGCGAATACAATGCCAAGAGATCTCTTATGCTAATACAGAAAGTCCTCTCCTAGATATGCGCCACTCTCTCTCTGCTTTGCCGATAACAGATCAGAGCTTGTCTCTTAGAATGAGCAAGTGAGTTATGTCTAAGTGAGGCACTAGCCTCCTTTATTTATACCAGTCTGGCACGTGTGAAGTGTCTCTTCACTGGCAGGGCCGACTTCTTTACGTCACATCACTCAAGATGGAAGCAAGATACTTGTCTTGCTTTATGTCACAACCATCAGGTTGGAAGCAGGATACTAGACTGGCTTTACATCACAACTATCTAGCTGGAAGCTCAGTACTATTCTCATCATATCATCTTGCTTTACGTCTGACAGCTTGGTCAGAAGCAAGGAACATCTTTTCTTGCTTTACGTCTGATAACTCGGTTAGAAGCAAGGAACATCTCTTCTTGCTTGTTTGACAACTCGGTCAAAAGCAAGGAACATCTCATCTTGCTTTACGTCTGACAACTAGGTCAAAAGCAAGGAACATCTCTTCTTGCTTTACGTCTGACAACTCAGTCACAAGCAATGAACATCTCTTCTTGCTTTACGTCTGACAACTCGGTCAGAAGCAAGGAACATCTCTTCTTGCTTTACGTCTGACAACTCAGTCAGAAGCAAGGAACATCTCTTCTTGCTTTACGTCTGACAACTCGGTCAGAAGCAAGGAACATCTCATCTTGCTTTACGTCTGACAGCTAGGTCAGAAGCAAGGAACACATCTCATCTTGCTTTACGTCTGACAACTAGGTTAGAAGCAAGGAACAACACATCTTGCTTTACGTCTGACAACTAGGTCAGAAGCAAGGAACAACACATCTTGCTTTACGTCTGACAACTAGGTTAGAAGCAAGGAACAACATCTCGTCTTGCTTTATGTCTGATAACTAGGTCAGAAGCAAGGTGCACATCTTGCTTTACGTCACAACCACAAGGTCGGAAGCAAGGAATATCTCATCACAGCAATTACTCCCCCTTTCGAGGAAGGTCCTTTCGGACTACGCCAAGCTTATCTCGGAAGTACTCAAACTTCACACGAGATAGGTGCTTGGTCAACAAGTCAGCAACCTGTTCATCCATGCTAATGTGCTGGAGCTTCAATGCTCCTCTCTGTACCATGTCGCGGATGTAATGATAGCAGATCTCTATGTGCTTCGACCTGTCGTGGAATACAGGATTCTCTGTCATCTTTATGCAGCTCTGGTTGTCACATAGAATCACGGTTGCTGTCATCTCCAAGTCAAATAGGCCGGTCAACAACTTTCGAAGCCATATAGCTTTGCAGCTAGCAGAACATGCAGCAATGTATTCTGCTTCCGCTGTGCTGAGAGCAATACTAGATTGCTTCCTACTCTGCCATGAGATCATAGCTGATCCCAAACTGAAACATCATCCTGAAGTGCTTTTCCTGTCAGAAACACTTCCTGCCCAATCTGTATCAGTATATCCACTCAATGTGAAATTATGATCTCCATCATAGCTGAGACCATAATCTATTGTACCTTTGAGGTACCTCATCACATGTTTTGCAACCACTAAGTGAACACATCTAGGTTCTACCAGAAACTAACTCAAGGTGTTTACGACAAAACAAATGTCTGCTCTGGTGTTTGTCAGGTACATCAGCGATCCAATAATCTGCCTATACAGTGTGGCATCAATCAATTCTGACAACGTATCGACCAGCAGCTTCAGCTTCGCTTCCATGGATGTATTCATGGGCTTGCATTCCAACATGTCGAATCTCTTTAAGATTTCGACCGTGTACTTCCCTTGGTTAAGGAAGATCTTCTCAGGACTCTGCCATACCTCAAGGCCAAAGAAATAATGCATTAGGCCTCGGAATTTGAAATGAAAGACCTTGGCCT
>SNQJ01S0187159.1:0-18505 GCA_010110895.2 Picea sitchensis | reverse complement strand
GGGGCAGATACCCACCCGATTTTCATTCACCCTGATCTCTGCGATTTTGGTGTTTATATCTCTGTTTTTTTTCTTTATTTATTTTATGAATGAATTATTTGGGACCCGACCATGCATTCATAGTTATCTCCTCGGATAACCACAGATTCACCTCCCTTTTTCAGAATCGATTCATCTTTGGGTAATAATTTTTTGGTTACAGGTTGTTATTGGGTAAATTTCTTTTTCTGCGCATGCTTTATTACCTCTGCGCGTTTTTCTCCCGGGGTATCTTCTTCCTGGCGATTCTGCCATCAATCGCGGCTGACCGTTTCCCTATGCTACGTAGCAACGTTCCTGTAGGGGACTCGACTTCCTTTACAACCGTGGCCGGATACCCACGTATTCCCTTTTCCTTTTTCTTTTTCTGTCAGCAAAAATCTCTGCTTGGATGGCCCGTACAGTTTGGTAGTCGACCAGAGTTCACCTCTTGGGGCGAATTTAGGGTTACTTGCTTAAATTTACCGGCATTTTTAATTGCTTGAATGCACAGTGTATAATCTACGCTCCTTATGTGTTTTGACGTGAGATTTCAACAATGGAACGGAACAATTCCAACTTTAGCAATCTACATGTTAAATAAAAGCCACTACTTTTTCCATTATTAATTCATAATGGCAACTACTTAACTATGTCAGCCTTAAGACATAGTAATCTACCTTCTCCTTAATAACAACATTCTACTTTAGTTGATTTTCATAACAAGCCCTTCCTTATTTCAGTTGTAATGAAAGAATATGATCTACATTCAAGAGATTTTAATTCCAATATGATCTACAATGAAGGAACTTTATTTCAATCATGATATTCAGTGGGATTGTATAGTCATCACCTTTATTTGTTTTACTTATTATTGTAATGTGAGTTCATTAAACTTTATTGATTGAAGCATGTAATGGTAATGCTTTTACACTATGAAAAATGCTATATTAGTATTGATAACATATGAAAGCAAGATCATGGTTATTCTCCTTACAATGTTAATTTACAATGTTAATTTGGTATGAAAGGTAATGACTTTAATAGGTGGTGTTATTATGGCATTCTGAATTTAGATTGATGTTAAATTTTTCTTGGATGATATGTCACGACTATCCTTTTAATCAATGAATGAGATATTTGAATTTAGAACATTGCCTTAATTATAATTTAAAGATTAAATACAAACATTTGACAATTTATAACCATTCTTTAGTCATGATAAAATTGAGTTGAGTTAATGAACAGGATGTTGCTTTATTCATGGTAGTATAATTAAAGATTAAAGTCATTGTGCCTAATGATAAATCATAGCTAATCTTTTTTATTTATAATTTAATGATTGAATTTTATTGATCTTAATTGAATCACCGTGTAACTTTAAATTAAATTTTATGGTTCGATGTAAGTAAAACCCTTAGCTAGTCATTGTTCTTGAAACAAAAATTTGGGATCAAATGTTGGGTTCTTTGTTAACATTGCAGGCGATCCGGATAATGATTAACTTGTGGTTAAGTAATGTGCTTGTATCCCCATAATCTAGATCGATGAATGATGATTATCATACTGTTGTGCAATTAGACTTCTCGACATAATTGGAGTTTAGATTTTAGACTGGTGCGCAATAGGAATTTATGTGTTAATGAATGATGGATCCCAATATATTCTTGCATTATAGATTATCAATGATTATTGGACTAACTGCCCTTGCACCTTGTAAATAGAATGGATGTTTTAATGTAATAAATATTGATGATGATGGATTGATTTAGAGCTATATTATTAATGTGAGGTTAATTAAAGTTAATGTATGATGGTTAATAGTAAGAAGTACTCTCCCACCTTTGGTTAATTGGAATGTGGTTGATAGAATGAATCTTAGCTAATCATTGATGTAGTAGATTTAGCATTTAGTTGGGTATTGTTGATGGTGTGGGATGTAGACACCTCCATGATCCTGAGAGCGATTCATGACCGAGACCAAATGGTTAAAATCGTTGGGAACACGGGCTTGGCGTTGATTATGTGTCTTGGAGGTCCTAACCATTCTTGGGGTAGGATGGGGTAGTCAGTCCAATTTATTTATCATCGATTGTTGTTCATTACTCACAGATGTTGATGTGCGTCTTAGACCTTTATGTTGATATCGCCGTTGCATGCGTCATGATTCGTCATCATGCGACGACGCAGAGTATAATTTCTTGTTACCTTGTACACATGCACAAAAAATAAAAATTCACTTGTTATAAGAGGGTTGTCAGTAACGAGGGGGATTGTTACATATGGTATCGGTTCTACGTGACTTGGGATTCGCTACAGCTTTTGTTGACATGATTACATTTGATTATACTATTGTTGATAGAATTGATTGTGTGCATCGGTCGTCAGCATGGTTAGAAGGGGCCTTGACGGAGGCGACTGAGTGCTAGGGGAGACATGGCGCCTCCGGTAACATCCACGCTGAGGAAATGCCAGTGGCGAGTTCTCGGACGGGAGGCGGTACTTGAGTTAGCGATGTTGTTGGGATGATGAGATCTTTTCAAGCGCATGTCAGGGCATTGTCGATCGATTGGAAAGAGACGAGGCGAACGCAGGTACCCGTGAGTTAAGTAGCGCGGCGTCGGTAAATTCAACGTGAACTGAGAAGGTTAAATTTCAGTTCTTTGGTGCCAGGATAAGCCTCCAGTAGGCATGGTTGAGAATATGGCGATTTGCTTCACACTTGGCGATTATACCTCCAACATCAAAGTATGCATGGTTGTTTTCCAGCTGAAAGGGAGTGAGCTTCTTTGGTGGAAGACAATATACCTCAACTAAACATGGTAGTCAAAGACATGTCATGGGAAATATTCAAGGAACAGTTTCGAGAGAGGTATCTTTTAGAATTCGTGGCGTCGACTCCAGTTCAATGCTACGGCCCGAGGGAAGTGTGCGGGTACGCATCACGAACTTACGTTTTATGGCTGCTCCGTTATGCTCACGCACTTAACAACGAGAGCTCAAGGTCCAATGGCAGGTGTTTGGCTAACATGGGCCTATGCGTTAGAAGTTTAGGATCTTTATGCTCAGACGCTGCGATGTCGCCGTCGAAGGCCCTCATAGCGGAGGAGGAACATCCCGGTGGGGGTTAGACCGGGACTCCAGCGAGATAGCGGGAAGGGTTCATACGGTACCACCTGGCTTATCGAACCTTGTGAGAGGACTTACACCCGGGGATATTGTGGCTTGGAGAGGGGATCCACTTTCACTACACCGAGACGACCACCGATGGCGGAGCACCTTATGGGGACCGACATCAACAGCGTCGCCCATGGCCGGTGACAGTTTAGGCTGTTTAGTAGAGCAGGACTTGGAGTTCGATAGGTGGGCGGTATCTTCGACCCAGTCCCAGGACTACTAGGCCAAAGAAGAGGGGTGTTGTTAGCGGGCGTGTGGGGAGCCACCTTACCCGGCGTGGCTGTCTGGAGGAGGGACCCGGAGTGTGCGGATGCGGCCGGACCCACTGATGGGAGATATGGGCAAGGCCCACATCGGATTCATCGTGATTGAATAATGCTTAAGCTAGGCGAGAACACTAGTCCCATTAACCGAGGGCGGCGAATTATTGGCCGACAAGACCCTTAACTAGTATTTTGATAGGCCGGGTGCTACGAGAGAGTTTCATTTAAGTGCGGTGCTAAAAGGACAAGGTAAAAAGCGGTCAGATAGGATGAGTTTAACCGTAGAGATGGCCGGGGAGCCAAGCGAAGGTTGGAGGAAAGGTTACGGTGTATACCCTTAACCTAGGAGAATTTGTCATGAGGGTGTTTGTCACGATCTTAGGATCTTATAGCGTCGTGATCGGTATGGATTGGTTAGGTCGCGTGAAGGCGATACTCAGCGTAAAGCCAGCTTGAGTTGAGCTTGGTTGATGGCGAAAGGACAAAGAGCGTGTGTTTATGAATGCTCATTAGTCGCGGACACAAAGCCCAGATCTCCCTAGATCCACACGGATCTAGAACAAAAGTATGTGAGAATAGGGCCAGCACCCTTAAGTTTTAAATATTGAATTTACTAAAAGGCAGAATAAGTAACATACCTTATAATGCGGCTTCCTATAGTCTTTTGTTTGCTCTAAAGCCACTCCCGATTGCTCTTATTGTGGTCAATATCAGAAACAACACAAACCAACCAAAATGATGGTGATAGCATAAAACTCCCTTATAAACCTATGTATGTGATTCGAGGAATCATACAATAAAAACAAAACAAGCTTTATAGGAAGAATCCTTATTAACGTATCATATTAAAATGTGAAAGATAGATTACACCAACCATTGCGCGGTGTCGTAAGGTCCCTTCCAAGCGTCCTTCGTTCCCCACACACTTTGAATCAAAGTGCGAGACCATGAATCTGATAGCTGCTCACATTCTATCTTGACAAAGAAAACCACAAGCTCGAGCTCACAAAAGCTCACCAAGCTATGAACCCCTTTCTCCACTTGAGAACTCTTCTCCTTTTATGGTGAAGATGGTGGGATGAGGAGGTTAGGATGATCCACACTAAATCGTAAAGCAGGTAGGTCCAAACTATTGGGATGCCACCTCACCCAAGAAGATTCTCCTTCTAGAAAAATCGAGAAGCAGATGCGTTTCCCGTCTTTGGAATTTCCAGCACCAGCAACCTGAGGAGAAATTAAGCACCACGGCTGCTTCATAACCTACTTGAGGAAATTTGTCATTTAACACCCTTCTCTGTAACATTTCTCTTCTCGTGGGTTTTATAGGAAAATGCAACTTCTTTTTCTCGGGAAAATTTGCTTCTTCCTTCTCTCTTGGAACTTCGAGGGCCAACTGTGACCCCTCTAAAGGCCGAATAGGTTTACATCATTAGCGATCATAGGGATGGCGAAAATAATGTGTATATGAAGAGCCCCAAGTAAAGTTAGAAGCAGTGATAGAAATACTTTGTCTTAGAATGTGAGGAACTAGGAGCGGTCCCGGTGGAAACACCTTAACAAACAAGGACATCTGATTACAATATATAATCATCGAGGTAGGCATTCCCATAATCCGAATACAAATGACTCAAAGCATAAATGCCCGACATGCGAAGATCCATGTCAAAGTAAGGCAGGTCATGGCCACCAAACATACCTTGTGGATCCATGCCAATATGACTCCAAATCCCGAACATAGCCACCAAAAATACATTGTGGATCTATGTGTTAAAGAATAAAATTTGAACATAGCCACCGGACATACAATAATATGGATCTAACGGTACACAAGATATACTCAAACTGGATCTGTAAGAAAATATCCGAGGTCTTCATCTCCACCACTCATAATTATAGGTCTAACCATGTGAATACATGTCTTAATGATGAACATGGCAGAAACCACTCGATCACCGGTCATTGGTGGCCATGCAGTTAGAGTGCCGGAAAATCACCATTAATGTCCATTACAGGGGTACTGGTACAATCCAGCGAATGTGAATGAATGAGTTGAGGTCTAACATTCATGGAATCATCCTATCATAGGTAAATGATGTAAACCAATTAGGAGGCCTATTATTGAGGCATGCAGGTCCCTAGGTACTAACTATTTTCTAAGTTTAATTCCCGGATAATGTGCTGAGTTTGATAGGAATAGGCTCGTCGAGGAGGGCCTTAATGTATCCCACATCAATGACCTGCAAGAAACAAGTAACAAGATTTGATGTAGATGAAAGAAACAAGTGATTCAGTACTGACTCAAGGATGGCCGACGAAATAGAAGGATTAAAGACTACAAAAATGGCCGACGCAATAGAAGGCTTTCAGGTTGGACATCTTTTGAACCGCCAAGCGACCACGACAAGCTGTCTTGGACATACCCGGTGACTCAACAAGCGAGGATCCACGCAGTTAATTTGTAATCTTATAGAGGGTATGATGTGAGAGACAGAGTAGATTTTCCAACCTAGACACAAAGCAAGTGAAGGGGTGTCATGTTCAAAGCGACTCTTCGAGTCACGGTTTAGATACATTTCTTTCCCAATTTTTCCCCACCATTTTACAGCAGAGTACCTCTTTATTTTTGCATAAGCTTGAGGAAGATAACATATACTTGAAATGTAATCTCATCAACCGGACGGAGTCCCTCAAGGTATGTTTAAGCAGACCCCTAGGAAGTGGTTCGGTTATTCTGAGTGCAATGCGATGATGTTTGTTTAGCGAGTCCAAGGATAGAAAACTTCGGGGTTTTCATGTTTTTGAGAGTCTGAAAAAACGCGCCGAGAACTCATGTCCATATGGGCTTTTTGATGTTTGTTTTATGAGTCAAAGAAAGAAAACTCAAAGGTTTTTCAAGATTATAGAGTTTAGGAAAAGAAACTTACTCAAAGAAGGGAACTCTCGATTTTTGTTACCAATAGTCAAACCGAGAGGCAGAAAAAGGGTTAAACTAACTCAACAGAAGGGCGTAGCGCTAAAATACTTTAGCGTGAAAATAGCAAGATGGCTCGGCAATCTTTTCATTTTTAGAGGTAGAAAGAGCTTAAAGAGGGACTCGGGGTTCCACTTTTCATATGCTATGAGTCCCGAAAAAGTGATAAAGTATACTGGTTACATTCTCATTGATTCACAAGAACAAGAACCATAAAGACTGTTTCGAGGTTGTTTTATTTCTATGACACAAAACAAAGCAAACTATGCTTGGGATAGATTTTTATTTTTATACAAGCTTAAAAACTAAACAAAACTATCGCTTTGGACCTGGTTTCATTTTACACAAGCTTGAACCATAGAAAACTATGCTTGAGGTAAGTGGTTTCGACAGAAAAGCTTGAACCATAGAAAACTATGCTTGCACTTCCCAACACATAGTTGGTACTTAGCCCCCAGCTTAAGAATCTAGCATCTTAACTTCAGCATGAATTTGAGAGGATGGAAGCATTGTCCCCCAAGATTCGTCTCATCCAATGACACATGCGGGGTGAAATGAAGCTTCATATACTAGATGAGGGACTTGACTCAAATAGAGGGGAAAACTATTTCATTTTAAAACTTGTTGACATAGAAACAAGAACTATGCTTTCGTAACCTGACACCATTTTACTTGAGTTCTTCTGAGACACAAAATATCCTAAATGAAATCCGAGGTTCAATCCAGACCTCTGTTTCATTTGTTTGAGGTTGCTTACCTCGAGAGGCATAAAAACTATCCCTCGAAGGAACCTCTTGTTTTCATTTTTAAAGGTTGCTTCTGAGAACGCAAAAACTATCCGCAGGACCTGTTTCATTTTTAGCAGGGTTGCTATAGAGGCATAAAAACTATCCTTGGAAATCCGGGTTCAATCCCAGACCTGTTTCCATTTTTCGCGAGGTTCTTTCTGAGGGCATAAAAATATCCCCTCCCGGAACCTCTGTTTCATTTTTTAAAAAATGAAAAAAAAAAAAAACTATCCTCGGAAAACTCTTCATGATCATGGATTCCAAGAGGACAATTCTCGGGAATGACACCATGTCAAAGGACAAAAACTGGTCGCTGGGGAGGTCTGTCGGAAGGAAGAAACACACTCTGGAAGGACACACCACCATCTCGAGGGTCATGGCTTGAGTAAAGAGATGAAGCTCTAACAAACCTATCGAAGAGACTACCATGTCAACTACCAGATCTAAATTAGCATGAGAAGTTGAAGTCATGGGGACAACGCCACATAATTGACACAAGATCATGTGCGAACCATTCGAGGGAGGCAATCCAAAGCGGGGTCAATGAATGAGAAGTTGATCCAATAGTCACAGCTTCGTCCATCGTGTGGGAAGATATCGCACGAAAAAAAGTGGACACTATAACTTTCATGGCATAGACATGAAATCCAGCCCAAGGGTAAAGAAAATCCAAGGGGTCTTGGGCTGACCATGATATCAATAAAGACGGTTCCCTCCCAAAGTTATAGGAAGCTGAGGAAGGGTCCCTAAGGTAGACTAGTTCTTGTTAAAAGCTAGATTACTAGCATTAGCCGTGCAAGTGGAGGACAACCCAATGCTTGCCAATCAATAGAGGTTAAAATGCTACGAATGGATGAACCTTCATCTATCGATGTTTTGGTAGCGTCCAGACCACGGCACAATGCTTTATGTCTGGAAAGGAATGTATGAGGGAAGACGAGGTTTAGTTAGTACATCCCAATCAAAGCGGATGGCCTCATTACTTGGAGAGGGTCCCACAGGAGGGAGGAATACCCGTCTGGCGGTTGTATCGATAGGAAAAGAACATGGGCGATGCTCGAGATTGTGGCGCTACTAGCGGGGAGAAGTAGGATGAAACCCGATGGAAGTGTAGATCGACCACTTGGGTTTCATTCTCAAAGGGGAGAATGGGGTTGATAGGATTATGCATGAATCGGCCAGCTTAGGTTTCCACTACCAACGGGAGTGGGGTTGTCCGAAGGATGGTATCGAATCAACCACTTTGTCAAGTGGTTCAAATAAGGGCGGTAGCCAGTTAGCGAGCATGATCAGGATTGGCCGTTGAAGGAACCCAGTCATTCCATCAACTACGAGGTGGGTTGAAAGAAAACTGCGATCACCCCTTGTTTGAAGTTGAAATTTGTGTAAACTTGATCATGTCTTTGATGGCTTCTTATACTGAGGACAAAAAGATGAGTTAGATATTTCCTTTGCATAACATGCATAGGAAATTGACTCTACTTTTCTTCTTTCCAACTGTATCTTGACTAGTTGTTGGGAGGTCATCAACATGTTTTTTTCAGAGGCTGACGACATGAGTCGGCGAGGATGTGTAGACCATACTTCTATAACCTTGGATAGACCCGAGCAATCCTTAATAAGATGGCTACCTGCCACAAAGCACGCAAGGGGTACACTTGGGCTTCTGTGGGTTGTTTGGGTGATTTGACATCATCAACTCTCGAGCATGATTAACGTGCTTGGCTGTTTTTCCAACATGTTTGGCGGTGGTTGGAAGTTTGGATCCCTTTACTTCTTCTTCTTATTCTTCCTTTTCTTCTTCTTCTTATCCATAGGGTTACTGGCTTGAGGAACTTTCACTCGGCGAAGATGGAGCAGGCGACCCCAAATGAAGAAGATTGAAGAATACCTTGCGGTGAGAATGGTGAAGGATCAACATGAGGTTGATGCTCTTTGGGGGAAGTGCTATGACCGGAGCACTTACTGCATTCAGGATTACGTGAGTGGAAAACAACCACGCAGACAATCCAATTGTGAGACACGGAAGGCTCAAAGTAGCTGATGTGTGAGGAGGGACCAGTGTTTCCATCATCAATCAGTCAAACAAAAACCTTCTCACCATGCTCACTAGTTGGTGATGAAATCAACGTCAGCGGGGAACAATAAGAAGGGGTTGAGATAGAAGCGGTGGAAGAAAGTTCACGTTGGCGACACGCTTAGCGGACTTGCCACGGGTGCAAGCTCCCATACATAGTTGTGGGTATACCCTCTAAGGAGTCAGAGTGAGTTTGGCCAACATCGATTCAGTGCAGGTGGAGACTTGCCTCCACGGTCACCCTCGTGTAAATAGAAGGAGGAGATAGGCCACTAAGGTCACCAAAATACTTGATTACAACACGGGGAGAGTCGTCAGTCGATCCACCTTAAGAGCGAGGGTATCAGCGAAACCAGGCTTCCACTCATAATTGTGGGTACATACCTCCAGTCCGTATGCGTGCAATCTCTACACGATGTCAACCAGCGGGGTTATTAGCACAGCACCAATCGACCTAGTGCTTGACCCTTGTGTTGGGGCTTCCGGGAGGACAATATGTTGCAAATGGATTTAACTCTCCTATCACAAGATACTATGTTTGTTTGTAGCTTTGGAAAGTTATCTTTTCACACCTATTCCAAAGCCCTACAACTAATCTAATGTAGGTTTGCTACCGAGAAAGATAAAAATGTCCAATCAATTTTTATAAAGCTTTATTTTATGGCTGTTGTTACTCAAAGGAAGATGGCGTGGACAATATGGTGTTTTGGTCGACTCGAAAATTATGCAAAGATATGAAGATGCAATCTTTTTCATTTTAGATGAAATCTAAGCTATGAGAAGGAGAAACATTTATCATTCCCATGCGCATGTCCCAAATATATTAAACTCATCAATATCAATGCGTGCAATTTCAGCTACTTCAAATGCAAAGATGCCCCAAACAAATATAAAACAGAATTAGAAATCTTTTTTGTTTCAAAAGATTTCCGCTAAAAGCAATGAACTTTCTTAAAACAATGAAACCCAAACAAAAGTTTTTCGAACTATTGGAGAAATCTTTTTCTAAACAATTCTAAAGAAAACACCGCTCACGATTTGTTGAAAGACACTCAAAGCAAGGACTAATCCTTCAAAAATAAACAAAGCAAAAGTGTTTCTAAAGCAACTCAAAGGAGATGTCAAGCCGGTAAGCAGTCGATATATAAAAGCCTATGTCGGATCCAACAAAAGCAAATGAAGCAAAGATATGTAAAACCGGTGAGATGAAGTGTCAAAAGACTTAAATCAACCTTCACGGAGCTATTGGAAAAGTCAAAATTGAGTTCAAAAATTTTCAAAAATCTGCCCGCAGGCAAGCCTTGGACCCAGTGCGAGAATGTAAACTTCTCACAGGCCACTTAAGTGAAAACTGTGAACTTTTCGCACTGGAATATATACACAAGATGCGGACCATCAGGGTTCACGCAGGATGTTGATTAGCACAGTGCGGAAATCTCCGAAAATATGGAAAAATTTTCAAAATAAAGCCAAATCCAAATTGGATGAGTAACCAAGAAGGTGTCTCAGGATATCCTAAGGACTCAGTTTACAAATCATAAGAAAAGACATCCTGAGCAAATGGCCACAAAGAATCAAGAAACCAAAAATGACAAAGGGTCAGTGAATGTAAGCCAATTTTGTTTATGGATAAAATCAAGTAAGTCTGGGGACACAAGCCGAATCCTAGATCCACACGGATCTAGAACAAAACAGAATGTGAGAATAGGGGCAGCTTTCCTTAAGTTTAAATATTGAATTTACTAAGAGGCAAGAATAAGTAACATACCTTATAATGGCTTCCTATAGTCTTTGTTGCTCAGCACTCGATTAACTCTTGTTTAGTCAATATCAAAACAACACAAACCAACCAAAATGATGGTGATTAGCATAAACTCAGCATAAACCTATGTATGTGATCAAGGAATCATACAATAAAACAAAACAAGCTTTATAGGGAAGAATCATATTCGCGTATCATATTAAATGTGAAAAGAGATTACAACCATTGCCTTGGTGTCGTAAGGTCCCTTCAAACTATCATTCATTCCCCACTTTGGGTCAGGGAATTTTGAGACCATAGATCTGATGGCTGCTCACAATCTATCTTGACAAAGAAAACCACAAGCTCAAGCTCACAAAAATCTCACCAAGTACATGAACCCTTTCTCCATGAGAACTCTTCTCCTTTTATGAGATGGGTGAGGGGGTTGGGATGATCCCACTAAATCATGGCGAGTAAGATCCAAACCGTTGAGGCCACATCACCATAGAAGCATCTCCTTCTAGAAGATTCACGGCCCAGATGCGTTTTCCCGATGTAAAAGATTTCAGCACCCCTAGCTATATAGAAACACGAGGGAAAGTCCGCACCAGTATATAGCAACTGCGGAAATTGTCATTTTCAACACCACTGCCTATATAGCAACCTGAGGAAATTTCTCTTTATAAGGTTTTTACATAGGAAAATGCAACTTCTTTCTCAGGAAGAATTTCTTCTTCCTTCTCTCTTCGGGGACTCAGGCCACTGTGACCCCTCTAAAGGAATTAGATAGGTTTACATCATTAGCGATCAGAGGGATGGCGAAAATAATGTTAACAACGTGTGATTGTAGGATGGAACTAGGGATTTTTCCTGAGCTTCATGTCTTCCTTCTGATTAGGAAGAGTGATATGCGCCAAGGGAGTGCAAGATTATCACGATCCAGCGGTAGCGAAAAGGGTAGTGGAGAGGTCTAGAGAGAACACCTTCCGTTGAGTGAAGAAGGAGTTTCTGGGGCCGATATTTCCACCGAGGAATTGCACAGGATGCAGCCGGGAAAAGAAATTTGAGTTTACCTAGACACAGAGAAACCGGGGGACCGAACCTACGATGCTTGAGCCTTCCTTATCGGATGTCGACTCTAGAGTTGCAAGAGCTAAAAATGCAACTAAAGGAGTTGTTGGACCTGGTACTGATACGTCCTAGTGTGTGTGTCACCGTGGGGTGCACCAGTTATTTTCATCTGAAAGAAGGATGGATCATGGGGCTTTGCATTGACTACCATCAAACGAACAAGGCCACGATCAAGAATAAATACCCATTACCAATAATTGATGATCACGATTCGATCAAATGAAGGGGTCTGTGTGATTGTTCTCTAAGATTGATTTACGAAATCGAGGAATTTATCAGTTACGGATCAAGGAGGATAGCGTCCCTAAGACCTCCTTTAAAAGGCGAGGTTTGGACATTCTGAGTTTACTATTTTACAGTTTGGGTACGACAAACTCAGTATTCATGAGTTTGATGAAGCGAAGGGTGTTCCATGATGGACAAGTTAAGTCCAAGTATTCATTGACGATATCTTGATCTACTCTCGGACTACGATGGAGGAGCATGGCGAGCACTGGCGCTTGGTACTACGGTGCCTCACGAGGAAAGAATAGTTGTATTTGAAGTTGTCCAAATGCTCTTTATCAATCAGATTCACTACTTAGGGCATGCCATATACAACGAAGGTATCATCGAGGATCCAGCAAAGGTTGAGGCTATTATTATGGAATGGCTACGGTAGGCGAATGTCAGCTGATTGAGTAGTTTTATGGGACATTTGGATACTATGGTGGTTTGTCGAGGGATTTTTTCGAAGATATAAAATCTGATCACAAAGAGCTACAGGAAAGAAAACAAAGAAGTTTGTTTGGACCGAGAATGCATGGAAGCATTTTGGAGCTTAAAGATTTGTTGACAACAACACAGATACTAAAATTCCCCGACATGAATGAGGACCTCTTGGTATGCACAGAAGCATCCAAAGAAGGCTTAGGCAAAGTCTTAATCGGGATGGACAAGTGATTATACAATTATGAGAGGCGTAGGGAGGAACTTCTGCTTGTTATACACGATTTGAAGTTGTTATACATCATATATGCCTTGAAGGTTTGGAGACACTACCTTGTTGGATGAAAATTTGAATTAAAGTACGATCATTATGGGCTACAACACATTTTCACGAAAAGCAACCTAGGCATACGACAATGGCGTTGGTCAAAATTTCTTAAAGCAGTCACGATTTCAAAGATTACTTTATAAAGAGACGATGAACCAAGTGAAAGAAAGAGGATGCTTTGAGTGGTCGCATCTTTTGGTGTTGCCTCTTAACGGACAAATCATTGAGAATATTCTCACTTTAGCGTGATGATGACCGGTACAAAGAAGTCGAGGGTTTTATCCGGACAAAACACCATGATGGTACCGCGATCTGAGAGTTTTCGTAGGACGATGGAGTTGCTCCCGAGGTTTAGAAATTCGGTTATGTACCACAAAAGCGACGAGTTGAGAGGTTGATCGGCGAAGGCTCATAGAAGCGATCATGGCTCGTCCGGGAGTCACGAAGATGAGGCGGACCTTAAACCCTTATTCTTACGGAAAGGAATGAAAGTGAATAGTCAACCTTATGGCCAAATGTCTAGAGTGTCGATTAGGTAAAGAAATTTGAACATAGACGCGGCGGATTACTTCCAACCACATGCCATTCACGGTCGAAATGGGAAGTTGGCTGATGGATTTTTATTGTTGGATTGCCAGCGTGAGGATACATGACACGATTTTTGTAGTAGTAGAAACTCGGCGAAGATTTCTCACTTTATTCTGGTGCATACAACATATCAGGAACCTAAAATAGCTAAAGTTTTCATCAGTGAAATCATGAGGTTGCATGGCATGCCTAAAAAAATATTATATCCAATCGAGCATCGGTGTTTACTAGACAATTTCGGATGAGATTCCAAGAGGCCTTAGGGGACTAACCAACTTTAGTCTTGCACTTATCACCCGAGAGGCGGATAGGCAGGGCGAAGAGCGAAGATAGACAAACCTTGGAGAGACATGTTTAGCATGCATTGATGGACCAACAAGCGTTGGGAGGAATTATTACCTCTAGTAGAGTTCACTTACAACAACAGTTACCGAGCACCATTAAGATGGTGCCGCACGATTTCTTTATGGAATAGTGTGGGGCATGAGTTGGGATCGACTTGAGGATAGGGTCACGAATTGGGACCGTGAGTGATCTAAGAAATGGAAGAAAATGAAAACCATAAGATAAATAATTAAAGAAGTGCATGATATTGAGGAAGTTATGTTGATGCGCGCCCAGGAGTCGGCCAAAATGAATTCACGAGAATTACGGCGATCGAGGAAATCTTCTTTTGGGTTAAACCACATAAGAGTTGATCAAGTTTGGAAAGGGAGCTAAACTCTCTCCCTAGGTTCATGGGACCCAGCCTTTCGAGATTGTGGAGAAAGGTCCCTTAGCCTGCTCGACTATACCGCGGTCTTTGGTATGGAATTTTTTCATGTATACGTTTTGAGACATTATATTAGTGATCCACATGTGATTCAAATAGAGTTCCCTTGCAATTATCGAGCGAGGGAGCTCGTAGTGAAACCCGGTCGCATCTTAGATCATCGCGTTATACAGTTTCGACGTCGAACAGTAGATCAAGTCAATTTCTAGTGGGACAATTATAGTCGCACTCGACAACCTAGGAGGGCCGCGCGATATGCGCCAACGGTTTCCATTTTTGTTTGATGAATAGACTTATGATACTATGGTACTTTATTTATGCATTTATACTGAGAAAATTCGGGGCGAAGTTTAGACCAAGAGGGGTGTATGTAACATCGCTGCATTTGAAAAACTTATTCTTTGAGACGCACTTGCTACATGAAGTGATTTGGACTTTATGATGTTAAAACATTTATCCTTGATTATGATCGTTATGATGAATGACATGATGTTTTATTGCTTCGACATAGAGCGGGTGCTATTGACTGGTTTATTGAGTGTGAGGGGTTTTGGACCTTGAGGATGCGAGCTCAGGCGAACCCATGGATTGAGTCGGGGAATTATTGCTATTTAGGTTGATTTATTCATACTTGTGATATTTCATTGATTGATGATATGATGTTGACATGTTGACATGATTGTTGATGTCTGGTGGCGGTAAGCTTTAGCAGGCTAGACTCACATATGGATTGAGGGCCACACCGCGATTCGGAGGTTGAGGGAGAGGGTGGACAACAGCACTCGTCATTGAAACCAGTACATGCGATTAGCGATTACCCTAGTTAGAGTATCCATGATGTCGTGATGGCGATTCAATGATCCTCCACGATGATGATGATTCAAAGTACACAATAAAGGCGGGGCCTTATTCCCTTAAAATTATAGTCTCCCACAAAATTCACGGGTGACTCCGGGGTTATAGATGTCTACCAATCCAGTTAAGTTGGCCGAGTAGCGCAGCAAGATTGCATTAAAGTTGCATCTAAAGGGCATGTCGCACAAAGAAACACAAGAAGCGAGTGGCACCCTTGGAGCACGGTGCATCCTGAAGGAGACGCGATCATGAAAGCGAAGAGCGAGGCGAGTGGCACCCTTAAGGAGCCATGTGAAGGAAATGCGTCTTGAAGGGCACGTCTCTTTGATGATGATGAAGAAACAAAGCCTAGATGGCCCTAAGACTTTAAGCAAGAAATCCTTGAACAACACCCTAACCAAGTGTCACTTGGGTTTGAGAATCTAAGTCCACAGAAGTCTAAAGAAACTTCTCTAGGGTGAAAATTTAGTCTAACCTTAAAACAAAGGGACCCTAAGGAAGAAAAATAAAATTATAAAACAAAAACCCATAGCAAGCTATGGTTTGATTTTTTTAGCAAAGTGTTTGGGAACAAAATAAAGAGAATAAGAAATTAATTCAATCCAGGTGGTTGTAAATTTGAAAGAAGAAATTAATTAGTTAACTTTAACTTGGAAGTATAAAAAGATTTTTAATTAATCATAAAAGGAAGAGTAAATAGCACAATTGCCATTTTGACTCAAATAAAAAAAGGAAAGATGGGAATAAATAAAAATTAGGAAAACTTGGGAATGGAAACATAATTAAGGGAAAGAATTGAACTTGTAATTGAGGTCCAACATGGTAAGGAATCTACAATTAAGAACCTTCTAATTTGAGCTAAATTAGTAACATCAGTTTTAAAGGGAAAGTATTTAAAACTTGTAAGAGAATCTAGGAACAACGTGAATTAAGTTTAGGAATCTAGGTGGGTGAGGGAAAGGAGTCATTTAATAAATTAAAGAGAAATAATATAATGTGGAGGAAGAAGAGGGGATGGACACTTGTCACGATGAATATTTAGAATATTTTATTGAAACTTACTTTAAAATGTGATTTAGGAAGTTGGTGGGTCTCAAAATCTCTATGAAAGAGGGAGATGAGAAGGAGATAAATTTGCCATTAACATTACATTTAGGTTCAATGACGATTGATTACTTGTGGAGTTGGGGATTTTCTAGCTCGGATAAGGTGTTAATTTAGCTCTAATGCTTACCAAAGCTAATTTTGGGGAAGCTAGATCTACCATCGCGGATGGTGTATTGCTAGCATTTCGGGGGCTAAGGGGAAGAAGAGTACCCTAAGCATTGTTTGGGAGGAATACTTAGGTGGGGAATTAAGCTACGATTCGTGACCCGGGGAGCATCTACGAAACATCTGAGGCGACTCGAACAAATATGACAACATGCAAAGGTACACATTTCATTTAAATGGTAAAGATGTTGTAGGACATATGATTATATTCACATGTGTGTTAAGTAGGTGAGAAATCAATTGGTTTTATGACTGGACTTTTAAAGTACCTTGTGATTGTAATGATGGCGAAGTTCTTGTGTTTTATTTACTGCTGGGTGAGCGTGCATTGTGTTTCATTACCTCCCACGCAACTTGACTCTATGATTGTTTTTAATGGCCCGTTTTTTTTATTTTCTAAGTATTTTTAACTACGCTTGAATTGTTATTGTGATTTTTTATGGGCACATGCCCACTCGTTTGATCGCTGAAAGCTTTCAATTCTGTGGTTGTTTCTGTGTTGACTTGTTTTATTTCTGCGCTGTCCAATTGTATCGGTGGTAAAATCCTTACTTCTGGGTTGGTATATGTGGTAATATATGTAAAACTATCTATATACATGTTATCCCTGCTGTGATAAATCGGCAGGGTTGTGAAATAAAATGTAATTATCTATTAACAAAACGGTAGGTTGAATCTTCAGCGATGGTAATGAGGTTGGTTGTTGACCTAGCTCTGCATTTTATTTTCGGTTGTAATTCTCTGCGACCTAGTGGAGAGTAACCGCACATTCTGACCACTTGATCTCTGCGGTTGGGTTTTTTTTATATCTCTGCATTGTGTTGTGTTTCTCAACGAATTGGGGAAAAATTCCCATGCGATTTCGACCTCTTAATCGTTGCATTTTCGTGTTACTTCTCTCTGCTTTGGCATTGATGTTCCTCTGTGAATTGGGGGCGGATACCCACCCGGTTTTCATTCACCCTGATGTCTACGATTTTGGTGTTTATATCTCTATTTTTTCTTTATTTATTTTATGAATGAATTATTTGGGACCCGGTCATGCATTCATAGTTATCTCCTTAGATAACCACAGATTCACCTCCCTTTTTCAGAAGCGATTCATCTTTGGGTAATAAGTTTTTGGTTACAGGTTTTTATTGGGTAAATTTATTTTTCTGCGCATTCTCTGCGACCTAGTGGAGAGTAACCGCACATTCTGACCACTTGATCTCTGCGGTTGGGTTTTTTTTATATCTCTGCATTGTGTTGTGTTTCTCAACGAATTGGGGAAAAATTCCCACGCGATTTCGACCTCTTAATCGTTTCATTTTCGTGTTACTTCTCTCTGCTTTGGCATTGATGTTCCTCTGTGAATTGGGGGCGGATACCCACCCGGTTTTCATTCACCCTGATGTCTACGATTTTGGTGTTTATATCTCTGTTTTTTTTTCTTTATTTATTTTATGAATGAATTATTTGGGACGCGGTCATGCATTCATAGTTATCTCCTTAGATAACCACAGATTCACCTCCCTTTTTCAGAAGCGATTCATCTTTCGGTAATAAGTTTTTGGTTACAGGTTTTTATTGGGTAAATTTCTTTTTCTGCGCATGCTTTATTACCTCTGAGCGTTTTTCTCCCAGGGTATCTTCTTCCTAGCGATTCTTCCATCAATCGCGGCTGATCATTTCCCTCTGCTGCGTAGCAACGTTCTTGTAGGGGACTCGACTTCCTTTACAACCGTGGCCTGATACCCACGTATTCCCTTTTCCTTTTTCTTTTTCTGTCAGCAAAAATCTCTGCTTGGATGGCCCGTACAGTTCGGTAGTC
>SNQJ01S0187158.1:23588-34191 GCA_010110895.2 Picea sitchensis | reverse complement strand
AGCATATAGTCAAAGATTACCTCAATGATCTCACTGCTCACTCTCGCAAGAGAGTGGATCACTCTACCCACCTTTGAGTAGTTTTTGAGAGATGTCGCTATTATCGCATCCATTTGAACCCTCATAAGTGCATATTTTGCGTTAGGTCAAGTCGTCTTTTAGGATTCTTAGTCTCTGAGATCGGGATCATGGTGGATCCTTTAAAGGTTGAGGAAATACTTCAATTGCCTCCCTCACACAATATTCATCAACTTCAAGGTTTATAAGGGAAGGATAACTTCTTACGCCAGTTTATAGTAAACTATGCCAATATTACTAAGGGTTTCATGCGTCTCTTGAAGAAGGACACTCCATTTATATGGGATGAGTGAGCCCAAGAATCCTTCGATGCTCTTAAAAAAGCATTGGTATCAATGCCTCTGCTGAAGCCTCTAGACTATAGTATATATTAATTGATGTATATCACCACGTACGAAGGGACGGTTGGTAATGTTTTAGCTCAGGAAGATTATGAGCTCCATGAGCACATCGTTTACTATCTTAGTCAAAACTTAGTTGGCCATGAACTCAAGTATTCTCATGTTGAGAATCTAGATTTGGTTGTCGTACACGCGGTTCAAAAGTTACAACACTATATATTGCTTTGAAAAAATACCATAGTTGTTGATGTCAACCCATTTAAATACGTCCTTCCTAGGCATATCATAGGGGGGGAATATAATAAATGGAATATCATCTTGCAAGAGTTTGATCTCGATTTTGCTTTGGAAAAATCCAATAAATCACTAGTTTTTGCCGAGTTAATATTGGACTTCCCTCGGTTAGATGAGGACGTTATTCATGTCGATTCATTTGTTGATGAAAAAATTTTCCTTGTCTCGTCTTCAGACCCCTCGTATGGAGACATTTTGATCTATCTTCAAAACATGAAGTTCTCTCATCATCCTTCGAGAGACGATCGAAGACGCATATGATATCAAGCTAAGAAATACCTTATCGTCAACGACACTTTGTATCGCCGAGGCATAGATAATATCCTGCGTCGGTGCTTGACTCACAAAGAGGCTAAGTCTATTGTTAATGATTGTCATAGTGGGGCTTGTGGTGGTCATCTATCTAGGCTTGCGACAACCCAAAAGTTTTTGCGAGCCAGTTATTTTTGGATGTCTATTTTTAAATATTGTGTCAAAGCGGTCAAGAAGTGTCACCCTTGCAAGGAGTTCACTCAGAAGATGCGCTCACATCCAACCCCTCTTCACCCAGTCATCACCGTCGATCCCTTCACCAAGTGGGGGGTGGATTTTCTAGATTGAAACCCAACTTCAGTTGGGGGGGATCAACATATTATCATGGTCATAGACTACTTTACTAAATGGGTTGAGGCCATGCCTACAATCACATCCGATGGTATGACTGTTGAATTTTTCGTGTTCAATCAAATTATATCTAGGTTTAGAATCCTGAATGAGATTGTCACTGATCATGGTAGTCACTTTCAGAATGAAATGATGAAAGAATTAGCATTGAAACTTGGGTTTAAACATGTTCATTATTCCCCTTACTACCCCCGGGAAAATGGACAAGTAGAGGCCGTGAACAAGTCTCTCAAGATCATTTTGCAGAAAATTGTCGGCCAGAGAAAGTCTAACTGGCATCTCATGCTTTACCCTACGCTTTGGGCATACCGAACCTCGATTAAGACTTCCACTGGTTCTTTTCCTTTTTAGTTAGTACACACTATGGAGTCAATTCTTCCTATTGAATGCAAAATCCCTTCTCTTAGACTAACATTTAAGCTCCTACCTAACACTTTCGATCTCAAAGAATGCCTTGTACACTTAGAGAGTCTAGATGAGTAGCGTCAAGATGCCTCTACAACCATCGAAGAAAATAAATGACGTGTCAAGGGCTAGTATGATAAATCTATCTGTCCTCGACAGTATTTTGAGGGTGACTTGGTCTTCTTGTATGACCAAGCCAAAGAACCACTAGGGGGAGGCAAGTTCAACCCCATGTGGCACGATCCTTATATCGTGCGATAGGTCTTAGAAAAAGGAGCCTACGAATTAGAATATTATGAAGGGAATATGTTGGTTGAGCCCATAAATGGGCTCTACCTGAAAATATATTATGCTTGGGCCCCAAGATTGAGTGTAACTCTTTTTATACTAGTGTATCTTAGTGTATACATATTTTCCCCTTTTGTCATTGTCTTGCTTATCCAGTTTTCCCTTCGCTGGAAGATGTCAATGGAGTCTTCAATTTACTTAGGATTCGTAGATGGTGTCAGTTGGCATACACGGAACTTGGCTTCCGTAGCTTGGGTTGTTTACTCACTCAAGGGTCAACTGGTGTCTTCAAATGGCATTTGTCTAGGTCCATCAACGAATAATGTGGTTGAATATAACATTGTTATAGAGCTTTTATGCGGTGTTGTTTCACATGGTATTCTTTCTTTAGAAGTTCTCCTATATTCTCAGTTAGAAGTATGTCATTTGAATGACAATTACCATGTGTGTGACCCTACTCTACTCTGACAATTCCTAAGGGTACGAATTTTGGAACAACATTTTTATTTTATTACTTATAATCACATACCTAGAAGTTATAATTTATGTATCTGATGCATATTCTAATTATATTTTAGATTGGAATTTGTCACATAACTAAAATAAATAAAACACATTCACTAATGTACACATTGTAATATAAGTAAAGTCGAAGAGGAATGTTTTATATTTCATTTCTCCAAAATTATGGTGTTATAGTACAAAATTGAGGCTCACACCTTCAAAATACATATACAACCACTCGATACAATAACCATGACATCTACGCCTGTGGCCTCAAATGTGTGTCATGATAGCATACTACAACATTTACGAGATGCCAGAAAATTCACACCCATGCACGAGGCACACCCACCACCTGCCATTGAATTGCCTCTGACAGATCCTCTACTTGTACCATGGGAATCATGTGTGTCAAACGAGACATGTTTCCCTGCACATTTTGAAGTACTCTCTCCGCATTACCTTTCGTTGGCTCATCCCCCCAGTTCCTTTTCCAGTGTTATGGAAATCCATCTAGCCATTGTGGACCCATGTCTACACAAAAAAGATTTTTTTTTAGAATACTTAACACCATCCAAAAACATTTGTGTTTTTCTCTTTAAAAAACACAAAAAAATGAAATATATCTGAAAATTGTTTCATACCTATGTCTCTGTAGGACGAACTTGGTGGCAATGGCATGTCTGGGTCGAATCTAAAGTCAATCCCTACATAAGGGTAGTCCTCTAGGGCTATCACCTGTCGACGCCACCAGGAGAAGAACTCATCGTTGTAGGGGGTCGGTACCCTACCACCTCCCAGCTGCCTCATCACCTTGGTCCACCATAAAATGGATGGATCAAGCGGTCTATGTGGAGTGATATCGACTCTAGAGCTCAATCCCAGAACCTGCTCAAAGAAAAAATTACATAAGATAGATGCGAACCCGAATTTCCTCTTCCTACCATGTTTGTAGTCTATCAACTGGATCTTCATGGTAGACAGTAGTGAGGTGCACCGATCATATACTTTGGTTCGTAATCACTCCATGGAGTAGAACATTGGTGGACTTGATGCCTGATGCAACGAGGAAAACCCCATGATTTATGTCAGCATGAGAACAACGATCTTTAAACTTAGGTTGTTGATCGTCTAAATAGGGAGTTGGCTCCCTACCTTTTCTGTGCCTACAACACAGTGAGTGGTGATGTAGTCCTCTATGTTCATGCCACTCCTAGCTCCCCTAGCTTTGAGGTTCACCACCACACCCCGACGCGACAACCCTATCAGCAAGTATATATCCTCGACTTCAATTCTCAATGGTTTCCCATCGTGGTTGAAGGCCTCTGTATCTGGATCCCAAAGTTCATCAGCATTTGGAGCAGCCTCACTTGAGCCCTCATCCCTTTGAGAGCCCAAAACTTATAACGTTTGCATATTTTGAATGCTAGTTGGAACCATGGGTCTCTTTCCACTGCAGCATCAACTTCCTCATGCTCTCTTTCTCTCCATTCTAGTACCATCGTGCAAGAAAATATCTAATTTTTGAGTCATATTCCTTAAAAAAAAACAAGTTACAGACTTGTACGTGAGATGCAGTTTACACAGTTGTGTATAGGGATGCATATATGTGGTTTGTTTTGATAAAAAATGCATATAGGGATTCTTATATGTGACTCGATGATCTACAACCTACATATACCCTAGTTCCTAATTTGTGAATTAAAAAACTCACAAAGTGAGACCTAATTTCAAATTATAATACACTAGAAATGAACAGGAGGGAAAGAATACTTACTTGGTCCAGAAGGTTGTCCTTTCCATAGCCCGTAGCTCCCACAATTGGCACTTGAACGTCGCGGGAAAATTGGTCCAAAATGCACTATTTCGGTACAAATGTGAAATGGTATGGTAAATGTTCTTTTTTTTACTATTTATAGAAACATTTCACTCACTTTACATAGTTTTTTATAATATTTTGGCCTAGTCGACCAATAGTGCAGTCGAAGAAGTTGGTTTTGGTGGTTTTATCCAGGGATTCTGGTGGTTTCTAGCATCCTTTCGCTTGTTCGTGGCTTTGGAAGGTATTATTTCCTTGACCAACATATAGGATAGGTCCTCACTCCATCTTGCATTTTTACATTATCCTATGTCTATGATCCATATTCCTTATCTAGCATGCACCTCCTTGCATTGAGCATAGGTATGTTCCACTACTTGAACCAATTTCTTACTCGTGACACATGTTTCCTCTTCTGTATCATAGCATTCATTTTTCTATGAAAAAAAAAACAAAAAATATGGGCGAGAAAGGAATATTATCTCATGTTGGCAGCAGTCATGTCTCCTTTGAACAAATCACAAAATTTTGAGTCCACTTGTCATCCAAAGTTTGGGTGTAGCATGACCTTAGGAAGCTGAGCTCATTACTTAGATTTTACTCCTCTGACTGGTTACTCTTCCAGTCCCTATGGAGAGTTTGATTGATGCCTCCTACATCACAAAGTTTCATCATTGATTCTATGCTACCAGAGTCCTCCATGTGCCTCATGCTCTTGTTCAAAGGATGTCTATAAGCCTGTGTCGACCATTTCTCATAACTCTTGACTTTGCATGTCGGCCATACCCTTAGTGTGTCTCAAAGTTCCATGAAGTTATTTTCCTACCATGCACCCTGGTCCTACTTTCATTATGGGTAGGTAACCTTGAACTCAACAGTTGACATCTCCTCATTAGTCGTTGACTGGGGGGTTTCCCTTATGTTCGATGGAAAGAAATATATTCACACATTTGGACTGGTGTAGTGTCTTGAATTCCATTAGCCTTATTGGTGGTTTCTTGGCCTTTTTCGACTGTTTTCATTATTGGCTTCTATTCAGAGAGTCTTTTTCATGCACTGCTTGCATTTGGTGCATGTGAAAGATGCATAGGGTCATTGGTGTGTGAACATGTTCTTCGTCCAAGTTCCTCCAAATCATCAAGATACTACTTTATACCTTGTGTTGACTGATGATATATGCCTAAATGCTCTCCTTTCAGCGAGTCTCCTTCCATCGACTTCAACTCATCTATTATGGAAACAAGGCCTAGAGTCCTATGAGTACCTAGAGGCTTGCAGTCATCAGTGGCATGTTCTCTCACCGTCGATAGTTGGGAATACATCAATGTCTCCTGATCGATGGATTCTTCAAGTGTTCGACCTCAACTCTTTTATTCACACTTGTAAGAATATACTTAGTGCCTTGATACCTACTTTAATTATCAATAGGTTGTCTCTCATTTGTTAATGGTGTACCTTAATGACCGATAATCAAGCGAAGTCTCATTGTGTTCGACCTCAACTCCTTTATTCACATGATGTAGACTTGCACCTTTGGCGGATCATGTAGAAGACTTGAAGACATCAGTTCATAGTCGCAACTTTCCTAAGTGGTTGCTATCATTCATTGGACCAGTACCTATATGACTTTAGTGATCATGGGAGATCAGATTGTACTCCATTGTATACAAATATCTTCAGATTGATTTTGACATTGGTTTTCACTAGGCCTTGTTCATGACTATGATAGCCTATGGCATGTATCTACCTTTGTATTGCCTATTCATGGCCATGAAAAACTGTTTGGTATATTTCCACATGGATATGCAATGTAATTCAAATTGTCATCCATGTGTACAAAGTCATTATGGATTGTAATATCATTATGAGCAACTAGTTCGTCAAACTGGGTCTCCATTACTCCACTTCTCATAATTATAATGTATTTTGGCCATCGTAGATACTCCTCTAACCTCACACATTAGGGGGCATCTGCTATAGAAATATTTTCCTCACCCTATACAACTTTCTCAGAAGGCCTTTTCCATTTCCCTATGTAGACTTGAAGTCCCTTTTTGCAATTCCTAGAGCTAAAAAACATATTTTTCCACATCTACGCACCCTAACAGCTATACAACATGTGTCTATGCAGGTTGCACCATTATAGCCAGTGTACATTGGGTTTTGTGCCCAAAATTAAAAAAAGTGTCGGGTTTCCATGTCACATCACGAGATCTATGATCCTTGACCTTCCATATACTAGAAACGTTCCAACTCTGCCCTTCAGTGCCATTTGAAGGCTATAAATGGGCCATATCCAAGTTGTGGAAGAGGGAGAAGAATTCAACTTTGAGAGAAAATTTACTCTCGAGAAATTAATCACTTCATATTGAGTTTGCATCCCTTTGTCCTTTTAAGTATGAACACATTGTTCAGTGCCCAAGCTCTTCCATATTTGATAGAGAACCTCATTGTCTCTCTTATATGAGCTTTCCTTTGGAGGAGGATTGAAGTGGTGCAGGCCCAGTTGGAAGGGACTTAGTTTCTCGGTTCTGAGGCATGCCGGCATTGAATTTTGTTATTCATACACTTCTATTGATCATATTTTAATAGAAATACTCTTTTCTCGTCCAATTAATGTCTTGCAAATATTTTAATTGTTATTCAATGGGCATATTTGTTATCAATATTGATGGATTATGCTAGTATATGTGCTAACTTTATATATTATCACCATATGCTTGCGTATCTTAGTTGTTGAGGACAAGGTGCAGGTGTATATCTTTTAGTCAAGTCCTCAACGATGGTCTTCTTCAAACATCCGGACGAGTTAGGCTCTTTATCTTGTCTTGTTAGCATCTTTGTTTATATAGCATACTTGAGACTAGAGTTGATTTCTACAGTCATTCTGTCTTTTGTGGTTTACCGCATGCCATAGAGTGATGTTCCTCGTAACAGGGTGTCATGGTTCCCTATTGGGTAAACCAATCCCCAAGTCAAGGAACATTTCCCAAGACTACCCTCTCTATTCCATGTAGTGAATATGAGGGGGATGGGGGGTATGACTTTTTGGCATGGGGTTCTTGACATATCAAGGGTTCATATTGTCTCATTTATGGGTGCCTTTGTAAAGGGTGTGTTGCATCCCTCATTTTCAATGAAACATTTTTCCAAGCCCTTTTATTTTCCATTAATTTATTATGATCATGACATTGAGTGCTATGTGCAATGGGAAGTAAAGATAACCACAATGCCACTCGAAGTTTGGAACACATTGAATTCCATATGCACTAGAAATTAAAAGACACCACAAATGCATTTCCCCAACAAGTGGGACATGTATCAATTATGTGTTTTCTTTTTTAAAAGTCCTTGATTTTTTATGGAGAATTGTTTCATTGTTCTTAGGACCTTAGGGTGAGCATCTAGAGGGATAATTTATGAATTTTATCTTTTCCAACTATAACACCTCTAGGCCTTCATCCCCTCCTTCCCATGAAATGATGTACAAGCCCTTCTTGGGTTCAATGAGCCGAAAGACCCAAAAGATGAGAAAACAAAAGGGAAGAGGCATGGAAAGTGGTAAGTATGTGCAGGAATGGTATGATGATCCTTCAAGGACACCCCCGAGTAGAAACCCTTTCCTCAAGGGTGACCCACTTACTAGGAAACCATGTCAACCACCAAGGTGAAATAATGAAAAATTTATTTAATTTTCAAGAAAGCATTTTTATAATCAAGAAAGGACCCTTTGAAACATGCACAAATGCTTCAATTATTAAAGTGACACTTACCACAAAACCAGACTTGTTACCTCATGAAGCAATACTTGTTTTCCTCTATGGACCAAGTTGGTGTGGTGGGTGTTGCTATGTTGTTGTCGATGAATGGTGATGTGTGGTGGAGAGAAATGGATATTTTTTCTCAAAGTTGGCTCAACTGGTCATCTGGATCTCGACACTCCATGTCTGCAACTTGCGGGCCTCAAGACATCATCTCCTTAGTTACCACTAGATCAGGGGGGTAACAAAGACCACATGTAGAACCGTCAATAAAAAAACCAATAATGTGTAAAGTGGCCAATCAATGTGATCCAAGTGGATCTCCATGGCCATCCACCTTTTCCATTGAATCAACATTTTGAGCCTATAGTTTTGATAAACCATGATATTCACCCTTTTGATGGAGAATGGAATGTAATACCATCTTCATTTGTTAATTACAAACATCATGTAATAATTTCCTAGTGGACTTATGTACATGCCTACAACATAGCATTAATGCACCAAATCCCATTAGAACTCCGTAGTTAAGTGCGCTTAGGCTAGAGTAGTACTAGGTTGGGTGACCACCGGGGAAGTCCTAGTGTTTTATATGCATATGAAATTTTGTAAAATTAGATTAATTTATCCCACATGCATCATAGGAATTGTTCTCCTCTCACCCTCTCATATATAATTGAGGTGAAGGAGGCCCTTTAAGAATGCAATAAAGTGTGATGTAAAGCTTGTTGTGAATGAAGTGTAGCCAACATATCTTTCTTTTTAGAGATAAGCTACCCCATTATGTCAATTTGTGTTCTATAGCATTTGTCTCTCTTATTTATTAATAGAAGTTAGGTTTCATTGTATTTTTTTGTTCTTTGCTATATTTTCATTTTTGTCTCGTTTATTTCTGAGCATAATCTGGATCAGTGGTATCAGAGCAATATTCTCCTTGTCATTTCTCATAGCAGATTCATGATGAGGTCAGGGTATAGAGATTTGGGTCTCGAGCTATTTTCACTTGAGGAAAACTGCTCTCGCCAACCCAAGAAACCTCCCATGGTGGAAGAAAAAAGAGATGAAAAAGCAGGAGATCCTTTCAAGACGTTGCTCAAGGAAGCCTTCGTGCGATAGATGAATGAAATGATGGACAACTTTGCTCAGATCCTTCTAAGACTACTGATGGAGGCATTCGAGGCATATTCGACAAGCAACCATTGCGTTGGTGTGACACCCTTCAAGGTACAAGTCAATTTTGATATCCCCTTATTTTAAGGCCAGATAGATGCAGATGCTTTAGAAAAATGGTTGAATCTTCTAGAAGGTTATTACTATTTCCAATATTTTTCCAATAATGAAAATATCACCTTCGCGCTCCATAAATCCCTTCCCCATGTCAGAGCTTGGTGGGAAGGTTACTTTTAGAGATTTAAACCTATAAGACTTTTAGAGCTTTAATTGTCTTTCCCTTTATGAAGCTAAGTTTTCTTGTTTTACCTAAGAGCAGTGGTGGTATTAGTAGTCTCATATTTTTTAAGTGTTTTATTTGTTCAAGCTTTATTTTTCTACCACAAAATGAGTGAATTATTATTATTTCCACATGACCACTAAAAGCATTGGTATCCACAAACTTCTTCACTACTATGGAAATTCTATTAGTTTAAAAAAAAATTATAATAATAACTAAGTATTGTGATATATTTTTCTATGAGAATTTAACTTCATAAATGTAGATGGAAAAATAATCTCATTTGGGTATTTATAGTGATTAAGGTGTTACATATTATGGGTATGTTACAAATCTATATAAAAATTTATTGAACTATTCACAAAGCCACACTATATCTTCATATCATAATTAAAACAAGTAACTGTAAATAAATTCAATATAT
Organism: Picea sitchensis; assembly: GCA_010110895.2. Taxonomy (NCBI): domain Eukaryota; kingdom Viridiplantae; phylum Streptophyta; class Pinopsida; order Pinales; family Pinaceae; genus Picea; species Picea sitchensis. The sequence continues at coordinate 24,164 of SNQJ01S0187158.1, read as the reverse complement.
AGGGATTAATAATTCGAGCAATAGAAATGTAATAATTCAATATCTATGGATTAATAAAGGTTTTATATATAATATGTGGATTTGTATGGGGATTTCTCTACTAATGAACATGAACCTCCTCTTTAAACCCTTTAAACAAGTGTTTTTCTCAACACTTGACAATTGTGATTGTGTCTGCATGAAGAAATCATATCCCCATGTCACCTCTTCCACTGGTAGGTTCTTCCATTTAAAATGGTACTCAATAATTGATTGATTTCACAGCTTCTTAATCATTAATTCAAGAATTATTTCTAGTTCGAATAAGGTTCTTTAGATATTTAGTTCTTTCTTAACTAGTTCTTTGCTTTAGCTCTCTCCACTCTAGGTTAAGTTTACTTGGGGACTTTTTCAAGTTATGACATATTAGTTGTGCTTTTAGTATCTTGGTTGGTAAATCCTATATATACTCACCCATCTCTCTCATATGAGAATATCATTTTCATTGTATGCTTTGCGTTCTCTTGAGTAGAATACAATTTATTCTTTCTCATTTTTTATTTCTAGATTTGCTTTCCTTCATTCATTTTCTTTCTT
>SNQJ01S0187158.1:12886-23578 GCA_010110895.2 Picea sitchensis | reverse complement strand
ACATATGGAACACGAGACATGTCTTCCTCCTCTTCCTATGTATCAGGACACTGATCCGCAGATAGCTTTACACCAACAAGAATAGGAACCTTGACCGGTTTACATTCCTACATATTAAACCTCTGCAATATTGTCTCAACATATTTTCTCCGATTTAACTAGAGTTTCCTCTTTTTCCAATCTCTTTTAATTTCCATGCCCAAAATGAAATTTGAAGCACCGAGATCCTTCATGTCAAATTTTGAGAACAACTAAGTTTTCACATCCTGGACAATCTCTTTGTTGTTTCCTATCAGCAACATGTCATCCACATACAAGAACAAATAAATCAAATGATCACCAATTAATTTAAAATACACACAATGATCCGCTTTGCTTCTTGTGAAACCAAGTCCCAACATATAAGTATCAAATTTTTTATACCACACCCTTGGTGATTGTTTTAAACCATACTGGGACTTTTTCAGCTTGCATACCATCTCCTTCTTTCCCTTCACAACAAATCCTTATGGCTGCTTCATATTGATTTCTTCTTCCAGATCCCCATGTAGGAATGTTGTCTTCACATCCATCTGTTATACTTCAATATCAAATGAAGTAGTAACAGATAACACAAATCTTATAGAGGTTAACTTGGAAATAGGAGAAAAAATCTCACCAAAATAAATTCCCTCAACCTGGGAATAACCCTTTGTTACTAACCGAGATTTGTATTTCTCCACTTCTCCTTTTGCATTCAACTTATTTTTAAATACCCATTTGTTTCCATTGGGATTTCTTCCAGTCGACAAATCCACTAGATCCCAAGCCTCATTCTTACCCAAAGCTTCCATTTCTTCGTCCATGGCCCTTTTCCATAGATTTACATCCTTTGAATCCACTGCCGCCCTGACAATTCTAGGATCATCATCAGTAATAGACAAAGAAAAATTTGAACGGAAATTAGATGGAGTATACCTTTCCAATAACCTTCTTTCTCAAACCGATCTCCTCAATATTGGAGTACGAGGATCTTCTTCTTCTTATTCTTGTTCTTCTGTAGAGTCTGACTCATCATCCTTTAAATCAAACTCTATTTTCTATGGTTTATCCTTACTTGGTAGGACATCATGTTTAACAACATCATTCATTTCTCTAAATACCACATCTTGACTATACACTACCTTCTTAGTTTCTGGGTTCAAAATCTTATAACCTTTGAGACCATCCTTATATCCAATAAAGATACACTTTTCAGCCTTCTTATCTAGCTTACTCATGTTTTCCTTTGGAACATGAACATATGCATCACATCCAAATACTTTTAGATGTGTTAGAGAAGGTTTCTTACTAGTCCATAGCTCCTGTGGAGTCTTGTCATCCAATGTTGATGAGGGTGATCTATTGACTAGGTAACAGGCATTACCCACTGCCTCTGCCCAAAATTCTTTCCCTAACCTGGCACCACTGAGCATGCACCTTTATTTTTTCATCGGCATCATGATCATCCTTTATGCAGCTCCATTCTGCTAAGGTGTATATGGATTAGTCTTCTACCTTGTTGTACCGCACTTCTTACAGAATTATTCAAATTCATTCCCACAGAACTCTCCGCCATTATCTGTCCTGAGGAAATATATCCAAGTATTCCTCGAGAATTCATCTATAAATGAGACATAGTACACAGATTTTCCTAATTATGGGAGCGATACAGGTCCAAAAACATCACTGTGAACTAGCTATAAAATTCCTTCTGCCCTCGTTGCACCAGAAGGGAATCTTACTCGATTTTGCTTCCCATATACACAATGTTCACAGAAATCAAAATCCAGAGAGTAGTTAGACATACCTTCAACCATACCTTTACTGTGTAGTAGTCGAAGACCCTTCTCTCCGATATTCCCCAATCTTTGATGCCACAACATAACCTTTTCTCCATAGACTATAAGAGTTCTTTCTTCTTCAACTCCAATATCAAGAACAATGGAACTATTACACCCATCAATAATAGTGCTTCCTTGCAGCTTATACATATTTCCAAACCAAATTCCCTTCAACAACACCATTTCTCCTCGAACCATCCTACACGTTTCCTTTTCAAATATTGTTTTTACCCTTGCATCGTCCATTTTTCTTACAGAAATCAAATTTCTGTCCAATCCTGGAATGTGCAGAACACCAGGTAGTGTTATAATCCTTCCATCTATGAGCCTCAACTTGACTTTTCCTCGACCTATGATTCTGATTGTTGAGTCATCACCTAGGAAAACATTACCTCCATCATACTTTTCATATTCACATAACCACTCCTTGTGAGGAGTCATATGAAAGGATGCACCTGATTCAACCAACCATGCCTCATGATATGCATGTGTGCTTGAAGAATCCAAGTAGATATCCCCTCCTTCTTCCTTAGAAGTCTTTTCATCTGTAGAAGGAGATTCTTCTTATCCATTCTTTTCTCAAATTTGGATCTACATTGCTTCTTATAGTTCCCTTATTTTCCACATCTCCAACATACCTTTACAAACTTTCCAGGAGATTTAGATCTGCCCTTAGACTTAGATCTCCCACTTGAGAATTTGAATCTGTTTCCTTCCTGGGAGTGTCCTCTTGCAAATAATGTGTTTGTGCTCTGTCCTTCCATGTTCTTCCATCTCATCTCCTCCGAAAACAAGGATGAGACCACTTCATCAAACTTCAAGGCAATTGTATTGCTACCTATGGCCACAACCAGACTATCCCACGAGTCTGGTAAAGAAAACAGTAAACTGATACACTTATCTTCATCTGAAATTTTAATCTCAATAGATACTAACTGACTTACCACAGTATTGAAGGCATTCAAATTCTCTACCACCAAGTCTCCATCTCTCATCCTCAGGTTATACAACTTCTTTCTTAGGAATATTTTATTTACTAGGGACTTAGACCGATACAATTTCCCCAACTTATCCCATAAATCCTTGGTTGTTGCTTCCTCTGACACATTCAGTAATACTAAATCTGAGAGACACAGTTGGATTGTGCTCTTTCCCTTCCGATCCAAATTTTTCTAGTCATCTGCTGAAGTTCTTGTAGGTGCAGTACCTGGATCTACTGCGATCCATTGATCTCTATCCACTAACAAATCTTCCATATTGATCTCTAATCACATTTTTATTCTTTTTTTCCTTCTTCTAAATTTACATTTTTATTCTTTTCTTCTTCTTCTAAATTTGACACTGTGATTTCTTAGAAAGAATCATTTATTAACCATTAAACCCACAACTAATGAACAATACAATAACCTCCATGATAACTATCAATCCAACCAATTTAATTTCTTAGAAAGAATCAATTGTTAACCATTAAACCCACAACTAATGAACAATGCAATAACCTCCATGATAACGACCAATCCAACCAATTTAAATCATCCCCTCATGTGGACTTTGGCTTACAATTTTAAAGTGTACCATTATTTTTTCCTTTCCACACTTATAACAATATGGTCAATAAACTTTTTGACAATAAACAATAGATTTTGATTTACTATTTTAAAGTCTACCATTGTTTTGTACTTTTCAGACTCATCATAACAATATGATAATTAAACCTTTTTTTTTATAATAAATTGTAAACTTTGGTTTTCTATTTTAAAGTCTACCATTGTTTTGGCCTTTTTACATTTATAACAATAGGGTATTTAATTTTTTTTTACAATATATTGTTGATTTTGTCTTGATACCTAGAATATCATGGTTTATCAAAACCATAGGATCGAAATGTTGATTTAGTGGAAAAGGTGAATGGTCACCGAGATTCACCTAGATCATTCCTCCCTCCTTAGGAAAGAATGGTTCCCATTGTATCAATCTCCCTCGGGATATGGGGAAGCTTGTGTTGAATCTAAACCTTGGTGAACTGATTTCCTTGTTGAAGTAAATGTCCTTCTTGTACTTTGCATGTGAAAGGATGTCATGAACCTGATGGAGGTGTTGGATCCATTCAATAGTTCTGCTTGCATGATCTTCCTTGGTCCGAGTGTGCGAGAACTCTATCGGTGAAGATGAAACAAGAAGATATATATCAATGGGGGCTAATGGTTGGAACCCCAAGAACGCCTGAAAAGGGTTGGCCAATAGATATATGTTGAACATATGGAAGACTCTCATTCTCTTTGTGCTCCTCTACAATATTTTCAACCTGCTTCTGTTGGATAAAAAGGTCTTGGGCCGAGGCTGTAGTGGTTGCAGTGGCCTTCTATTTACCATTTGAGTGGGTCATGAAGAGGGAAAAATTTGTGGTGTGAGAGATTACTTTGTGGCATTGGTTTTACGAGATCAATTAAGTGGAGGTAGTTGGAGCTACCTCTGGTACCCTGTAGAGATGACCTCCTAGAGTAACAATGACATTGCAGGGTTGAGACTCATAGATAGCATGGAATTTCCACATATATGGTTGTCCTAAAAGAACACCACAGACTTCAAGTGGGGAAACATTACACACTACCTCATCCTTGAAGGGCTTGATGCCAAATGATAGGTGGCATTTTTGGCTAACATAGATCTCTCATCCCCTTATCAACCATATGATGGTGTATGGTTGGGGGTGTGACATTATTGGCAGCTTCAATCTCTTGAAAACCTCGGTTGAGATCGGATTTTTCTCACTCCCACTATAAAAAATGAAATGGAGTGGGGTCCCCTTTACACACATTTGCGAGTGGAAGAGGCGCTCGCCCTCCTCAAGATCCTTTGATTCTTATGGTTGTATCGTCTTGGTCGCAATGGTAGCAATGGGTTCTTCAGAAATGATATGTTTCCATTTATTGTGATTTGAATCAGAGTACAAGTCAAGTTCCAATTCTTTCTCTTTGAGCTCGACCACCAATGATTGTATTGAGTGACATTTATCATTGTTGTGCCAGGGGCTGTTGTGGAACTCACCCCACTTTTCAGTGTCTTTCTTAGAATTCATGTTACCCTTATGTGCCTGTGTCTTGGACTATCTCTCTTGAGGTTGGACTTCCTTTCTCTGTCCTCCGTTCTATGAGTTAGGGTTTCCTTTTCCATGATTCTGTTGTGGTGTATTTCCAAACCTAAACTCCAACTTACTTTGTTGCTTGAATTTTTGTTCAATTTTTATTGCATATTGATAACCAACTTCCAGTGAGGAGATGTCTAACAAATCCATCTCTGTTAGGATGTACCTATGCAGACCACTGCGATACTTGAAAACCATGTGTCGTTCAGAGTCTTTGATACCCAACTTTGAGCGCAAGGTATGAAACATGTTAGTGTACTTCAGAATTGTCTGATCACTTTTTTGAACCAAATTTGCCCATCAAATGTATTAGTCATCATAGTTTCCAATAGGGTAGAACTCCTCCTTTAGGGCATCTACAAAGGTCACCCAAGTAGGTTCTCTCCTAAATGGTGTAGATTCATCTGCGGTGGATCTCTCTAAGTAACCTTCCCACCAAGCTTTGACATGGGGAAGGGATTTACAAAGAACGAAGGTGATCTTTTCACTATCGAAAAAATATTGGACATAGTAATAACCTTCTAGTAGATTCAACCATTTTTCTAAAGCATCTGCATCTATCTGGCCTTAAAATAAGGGGATATCAAAATTGAATTGTACCTTGAAGGGTGTCATACCAACGAAATGGTTGATTGTCGAAGATGCCTCGAACGCCTCCATCAGTAGTCTTCGAAGGCTCTGAGCGAAGTTGTCCATCATTTCGTTCATATATCGCATGAAGTCTTCCTTAAGCAATGTCTTGAAAGGATCTCTTGTTTGTCATCTCTTTTTTCTTCCACCATGGGAGGTCGCTTGGGTTGGCGAGAGCAGTTTTCCTCAAGTGAAAATAGCTCGAGACCCAACTCTCTATACCCTGACCTCATCAGGGATCTACTATGAGAAATGACAAGGAGCAGACTGCTCTAATACCACTGATCCGGATTATGCTAAGAAATAAACAAGACAAAAATGAAAATATAGCAAAGAACACAAAAATACAATGAAACCTGGCTTCTATTAATGAATAAGAGAGACAAATGCTATAGAAAAAAAATTGACAGAATGGGATAGCTTATCTCTAAAAAGAAAGAGATGTTGGCTACACTTCATTCACAACAAACTTTACATCACACTTTATTGCATGCTTAAAGGGCCTCCTTCACCTCAATTATATATGAGAGGGTGAGAGGAGAACAATTCCCATGATGCATGTGGGATAAATTAATCTAAGTTTACAAAATTTCATATGCATATAAAACACTAGGACTTCCCCGGTGGTCACCCATCCCAGTACTACTCTAGCCTAAGGGCACTTAACTACGGAGTTCTAATGGGATCTGGTGCATTAATGCTATGTTGTAGGCATGTACATAAGTCCACTAGGAAATTATTACATGATATCTATAATTAACAAATGAAGATGGTATTACATTCCATTGTCCATCAAAAGGGTGAAGATCATGGTTTATCAAAACTATAGGCTCAAAATGTTGATTTAATGGAAAAGGTGGATGGCCACCGAGATCCACTTGGATCACATTGATTGGCCACTTTACACATTATTGGTTTTGTTATTGACGGTTCTACATGTGGTCTCTCTTACCCCCCCGAGCTAGGGGTAATTGAGGATATGATGTCTTATGGCCCACAATTTGAAGACATGGAGTGTCGAGAGCCAGATGACCAACTGAGCCCACTTTGAACAAAAATACCCCTTTCTCTCTACCATTCATCGACCACAACATAGAAACACCCACCACACCAACTTGGTCCACAGAGGACAACAAATATTGCTTCATGAGGTAAGAAGTATGGTTTTGTGGTAAGTGTCACTTTAATAATTGAAGCATGTGTGCATGTTGCCACGGGTCCTTTCTTGATTATAAAAATGCTTTCTTGGAAATTAAATAATTTTTTCATTATTTCACCTTGGTGGTTGACATGGTTTCCTAGTAAGTGGGTCACCCTCGAGGAAAGGGTTGCTACTCGGGGGTCTCCTTGAAGGATCATCGTACCATTCCTGCACATACTTACTACTTTCCATGCCTCTTCCCTTTCGTTTTCTCATCTTTTGGGTTTTTCGGCTCATTGAACCCAAGAAGGGATTGTAACTCATTTCATGGGAAGAAGGGGATGAAGGCCTAGAGGTGTTATAGTTGGAAAAGATAAAAGTCATAAATTATCCCTCTAGATTCTCACCCTAAGGTCCTGAGAACAATGAAACAATTCTCCATAAAAAATCAAGGACTTTTAAAAAAGAAAACACATAATTGATACATGTCATGCTTGTTGGGGAAATGCATTTATGGTGTATTTTAATTTCTAGTGCATATGGAATTCAGTTTGTTCCTAACTTTGAGCGGCATTGTGGTTATATTTACTTCCCATTGCACATAACACTCGATGTCATGATCAGAATAAATTAATGGAAAATAAAAGGGCTTGGAAAAATGTTGCATTGCAAACGAGGGATGCAACACACCCTTCACAAAGGCACCCATAAATGAGACAATATGAACCCTTGATATGTCAAGAACCCCATGCCAAAAATTCATACCCCCCATCCGCCTCATATTCACTACATGGACTAAAGAGGGTAGAGTTGGGAAATGTTCCTTGACTTGGGGATTGGTTTACCGAATAGGGAACCATGACAACCTGTTACAAGGAACATCACTCTATGGCATGGGGTAAACCACAACAGACATAATGACTATAGAAATCAACTCTAGTCTCAAGTATGTTATATAAACAAATATGCTAACAAGACAAGATAAAGAGTCTATCTCGTTCGGATGTTTGAAGAAGACCATCGTTGAGCAATCGACTCAAAGCTATACACCTGCAACTTGTCCTCAACAACCAAGATACACAAGCATATGGTGATAATATAAAAATTTAGCACATATAATAGCATAATCCGTCAATATTGAAAACAAATATGCCCATGGAATAACAATTAAAATATTTTCAAGACATTAATTGGATGAGAAAAGACCATTTCTATTAAAATATGATCAATAGAAGTGTATGAATAACAAAATTCTGTGTCGGCACGCCTCAGAACCGAGAAACTAAGTCCCTTCTAGTTAGGCCTCCACCACTTCAATCCTCCAACAAAGGAAATCTCGTATAAGAGAGACAATGAGGTTCTCTATCAAATAGGGAAGATCTTGGGCATTGAACAATGTGTTCATACTTAAAAGGACAAAGGGATCCAAACTCAATAGGAAGTGAATAATTTCTCGAGAGTAACTTTGCTCTCAAAGTTGAATCCTTCTCCCTCTTCCACAGCTTGGATATGGCCCATTTATAGCCTTCAAATGGAACTGAAGGGACGAGTTGGAACGTTTCTAGTATATGGAAGGTCAAGGATCATATATCTCATGACATGACATGGAAACCCTACACCATTTTTTTAATTATGGGCACAAAACCCGATGTACGTGGGTTGTAATGGTGCAACCTGCGTAGACACATGTTGTATAACTGTTATGGTGCGTATATGTGGAAAAATATGTTTTTTAGCTTTGGGAATTGCAAAAAGGGACTTCAAGTCTACATAGGGAAATGGAAAAGGCCTTTTGAGCAAGTTGTATAGGGCGACTAAAATATTTCTATAACAGATGCCCCCTAATGTGTGAGGTTAGAGGAGTATCTTCGATGGCCAAAATGCATTATAATTCTCAGAAGTGGAGTAATGGAGACCCAGTTGGATGAACTAGTTACTCATAAGAATATTACAATCCATAATGGCTTTGTACACATGGCTGCCAATTTGAATTATGATGCAGATCCATGTGGAAATATACCAAACAGTTGTTCATGGCCATGAATAAGCAATTCAAAGGTAGATACATGCCATAGGCTATCATAGTCACAAACAAGGCCCTATGAAAACCAGTCTCAAAATCAATCTAAAGATATCTGTATACAATGGAGTACAATCTGATCTCCCATGATCACTGAAGTCATATAGGTACTGGTCCAATGAATGATAGCAACAACTTAGGAGAGTTGAGACCATGAACTGATGTGTTCAAGTTTTCTACATAATTCGCCAAAGGTGCAAGTATACATCATGTGAATAAAGGACTTGAGGTCGAACACAATGAGACTTCGTTTGATTACCGGTCATTAAGGTATACTGTTAACAAACATGAGACAACCTATCGATAATGAAAGTAGGTATCAAGGCACTGAGTACATTCTTAAAAGTGTGAATAAAAGAGTTGAGGTCGAACACTTGAAGAATCCATCGATCATGAGACATTGATGTATTCCCAACTATTGACAGTGAGAGAACCTGCCACTGACCACTGCAAGCCTCTAGGTACTCATAGGACTCTATGCCTTGTTTCCAGAATAGATGAGTTGAAGTCGATGGAAGGAGACCCACTAAAAGGAGATCATTAAGGCATCTCTCATTAGTTAACACAATGTATAAAGTACTAGCTTGATGATTTGTTGGAACTTGGACAAAGAACATGTTCATGAACCAATGACCATATGCATCTTTCACACACACTAGATGCAAGTAGCGCACGAAGAAGACTCTCTGAATAACAAGTTAGGGATGGGAGCCCTTCGACAAACGGACCCATCAATTATCATGATTTTCAGATTATTTATTTATTAGACATACCACTGATAGCACGAAAAATGTTGGTATTTTTGAGATCAGTTTTTGAACGGCTTCTGGTTGTTGCAATCGAGGTTGGATCCAAAGTCGACGCCCATCTTGTTGCAATATGTATGGTAGAAGTTGATGGGGCCCTTCTGTGTGGCACTTGATACGCCTTGACCACACTCCACCGCGCAATTTATGATGTTGGTCACCATTCCATATCTCGGCACTCTACCTCTAGATCAGTGGCCATATTGCTTTCGGTTAGCATGGGTGACTATTTTGGGGCTAGAATATCGGAAGAACCCAAAGCACTTTTTCAATAGAGCTAATGCATTTTTCATGATGGGTGGCAGTGGAGAGCACTATGGCTTTTGGCGATGGGTGTTTCTTAGTTTGTGTACAAGAAGTGTTATATTGATGTGCAATATGGTTGTGTTTTCCATTGCGTGGGTGATAGTATGTAGAAGGATTTTAGATTCTTGTTGTCTTATTGCTTTACAAGCTGTTGAATTTTTGTGGTTGTCCTTGTGACTGGTTTGATAAGTATGTTAGTGTGGGGTTCAATGCTTTTGTCTTTCCTTCTGCATGGGTGTCTCTATTTATTTGGGTTTCCATTGCTATCATTTTTTCCCATAGAATATCATAAGAGAATGGTGCACTTTTTCTACGAAGGTTGGCATTCCATACTTTTTCTAGAGGTGTACATCTACTTGGTTAATTGCATGGGAAAATGTGTTTCTTGGAGGTATGGTGATTGATAAAAGTTTCTTATTGCTATAAGTTTGACCTGGTTCGACAAGGGAAACATGTATTCCTATTCTCCTAGATCTACTACAACTACCTAGAATGTAAGCTTGAAAAATTCCCCTAAAGATACTTGCTTTAGTTTAGAACCAAAAAAAATAAAAGAGAAGGGGTCTTGTGTCTCATATTTCAGTGCATTGCTTATTGTCTTTGAATTGTGTGAGTTGTGGCTGAAATGAGTTGAAGTAGTTTTTGTTAAGTGTTGATATGCAAGTCATGCAAGTATTCCCATTTGGTTATGTTGTATATGTTTTGATGCTTCCTTTCACAAC